>MU273532.1:0-118065 GCA_022160365.1 Vararia minispora EC-137
TAAGCCATCCCTCTCAAAAGTAACGCTCGGAATGCAAAGTATATAGTAACCTTTGTTTGCTACCCAGCTTTCAGAGGATTTCCAGGCATCCTCGTTTCAGCCCTGACGCGTCATTTTGTACTTTGACCTTCTTTCTTCCTTGTTGGATTTTTACAATGCACAGCAGACGTCGTACACCTAAACCCTTTCATAAATAGCTAGATTATATACATTACTATGATACATAAAAGTTTCAAGTGGATAGGAGGACTGGGGAAGGAGTGGTGAACAAATCTTTCGGATTTTGCACTTCTACTAGAAGGATAGTACGGGACGCATTGACAGAAACAAGAAAGGGTCAATAACGTCAGATCGCACGTCATCAGAGCTGGGGAGGAATATCAGATGGGATGCGAACGGGTTGAAAATTAAATATCCTGTGTTTGACACGCACGGCATCTAGGGTAGTCCATTCTGCTTTGATACCGACTCGAAGATGCCGGAGGTGGCGGAATTCTCTGCCGGACAGGTCACTAAGACGGGCCCGGGTCGGCAATCTTGTCTAGGACACGGAGTACAGTGAGCGTTGGCATGCGGCTGCGATCTTGAAGCTCTGCGCTCGCTGCAGGCTGTCGAAATCGACCGGCAAGGGAGCGCGACTACACAATTCCAGCAAAAGCGGTCCGCTACCTGCCTGCTTCAAACATTCACATGCCGCTTTGGGGGAAGCCGTTATGATCTATGCCCAAAAAGCTTCACAACGGGATAGAATGTCGTGAAGTCTGTGACAAACATGCCCAATAACAGCCTAGCCGAGTCCACAACCACAGTCTAGCATGTACCGTGGGTGGAACCTGTACTCTGGAGACCAATCCTCAATAGGACATTGTCATATTTCATCTAGGATCTTGAGAAGGATGCGAAGAAGGCAGGGGCTGGCGTTCACACGCACCTTGAGCTGGTGGGTAAGCCGACCCTAGGGCAAGCAATCAATCTGGTTCAGAGCCTCGAGATCGTGGCATCGCCCAGCTAATTGTTTTGAAAGTGCATCGAAAATGCCACATAGGGAGGTGAGCAATATTCAAGAACCATTCCTCGGCCTAGATGTGCCCCTTCGAGTTGCTAATGAAGTTCGAAAGAGGCATGCTCGATGGCGTGTCAAATTCTTGCATGCCTTCCGTCATGGCATATGACAATAAATACTAGAGAAAAGAGCCTGTACTTCAGGAACAACAGAGGACGTAGGTGTTCAAAAAGTAGTGCCAGACGTGCAATACCTAGGCAACTGAACGCATCATGAATGACGCCTGCAATAAAAAGAAGGAGAGACATACGGCAAGCACACAGAACTAAAACTGAGTTACTCTGGAAATTATACCGAGCATGCGAGAGATAGGGCAGAGCGACACGATGACCGAGATCCGCGTCAGAGAAAGGATACATCTCCAGCGTCTCGGGGCGAGCGTGCGGAACACGACCACACCTGACCACACGTGGGCGGCCTTGCGAAATACAACTTTGTTCCCCGTTTCTGGGCAGGGGAAGATTCGCCCAGTCTACTATAGCTCAAGTCCCAAGGAGCGACGATTGGACTGGGGATATACTTTTCTTTCGTGCCATCTTTTGCAAGCTTCTATCTTCATTTCCTCCATGGACTCTTTTCCTTCCGATGAACATGCCTCACTGGCAACCCCTCAGGGGCTGGATTTGGGCCCTTTACCGTCACCCACGACTACCCGCCCTTTGGTACCTCGAGGAGGTCGAAGTAGAGGAAGGACGCGAAGCAATTCGTCAGCGAGATCCAACCTGAGCGCACGGGGCTCCGCGCAAAACTCGCATCACAGCAGTGCTGTCGACTCGAGTTCAGCGTCATTGTCACGAACCGCCCTTGACCCTGAAGCACAGACTTTCGAAGCAGGGGAGGCGGACTCCTCTGTTTCGGAGCGAGAAGTGGAGGCGGATCTGTTTATTGGTGACCCAGGTCCGTCTACCGCATCTGTGTGCGGAGTAAAGCGAGAGGTGAGCGAGGACCTCTCTGACGGCATGCACATGCGAGGACGCAAGCGTACTCGAACATCCCGAGACAAAGACGGCTTGAACGCCGTCCCTGCACTTGATTTTCCCCGTTCATCGCCTCCGTCGGATTCGAACGCATCAAGTAGCCTGGACGCGACCGTTCAAACTCAGGTGTGCGGTTTGTTGTCTCCGTCTCATCAATACACACTTAACTTCTCACCAGCTCGCCGCCACTTGCAGCTCATCCTTCCAGATGAATTCAAGCCTGTCTTCCTTGTCTCAACCGATCGCCGGACCATCCAGTCTGCCATCGACTTCGCTTAACAGTTCCCAACTCCAGACTCGGATGTCTTTGCGTAGCGATCCTGGTGACTATCTCGGTCTTGCACCCCGGTCTAGATGGTCTGAGATGCCCCCCGTCCCCGAACAAGCGACAGTTTCGGGTTCTGGGACCTTCGGCTCTCCGGAGCTTCCTGATCAGTCGATGTATAACGGCGCCCCGTTCTCTCCTCCCGCTTCGAACAGTATTCGCGACGCAGGCTCGGAGAATGTTGAGGTTTCACGGGACTCCACGAGATCGTTTAACACTGAAGAGTCGCCGGAGCCTTTGACGCCTCTGGATTCGCTCATGGGTATTTCCACACCTCTACCCGAATCACCCGATCGCCAGCCTTCTGGTGAAGCGCCAAGGCGACCAACCGTCCTCACGCCGCCTCCACATCCCGAATACCTACACACCTTCTCTTGCCCGGTTTGCTTCTCCGCGCCATCCAACGCCACTCTTACTCCTTGCGGGCACATCATGTGCGGCGAGTGTCTCTTCTCAGCCGTCAGCGCTGCCGTAGCGCGAACGGGCGTAAGCGGTCTCGGTGCCAGGTACGCGCGCTGCCTTTCGGCTCGAGTATTGATCTCTGATCTTCGCTTTCACAGATGTCCCGTGTGTCGAGCGGTGATACCAGGTTGGGACGGGCGAGGCGGAGGCGTCATCGGACTGAAACCGAAGGTCTTGACAGAACTGGGCTGAGGGCCGGATCACCAAACGGATCACCTCGTCTTAGGCTACATCTTTCGTGACCACGCTCTTTCCCCGGCAACAGCCGCGCTCAGTGTTGGAGCGTGCGGCTAAGGAGGGGTGCCATACGGTGGCGAGGATCGTCGCGTGGTCTACGCCAGGGCATCAGCGAGTCCCAGGCACCGTAAATCGTTCGGACAGACTGCTGCAGTTTGCAGTAAAGACGTTCCACCCTTTTTGTAACATACACGCGCCTCTAACATCTTCCGTGCCGCCGACACCGCGCGACAGCTATCAGCGGCATTGCACGTGCACCTTTGTGGCGTAAGAGCCACGTCGAAGCCAGGAGATGCACATGCTCTCGCTTGTGCACGTGGCTAGCATTTCGTCTGTGGTCCAACAGCACGTCGCGTTCCCATCGTCGGATGCACGTTGATCGCCTCTATAAGCCATTCCGATCCTCGTACGGCCTCGTAGCGATGAGCCTGCGCGTATCTCTGATGGAATAGCTCTGCCACATGCCTCCGAACCTTGTGCCTTCTTGAGCCTCCTCCGCCCTGGCGTCGTTGCATATCAACACCATGTTGCGGCATATGCTGACCTCTCGGCTGCCTTGCGACCCCTGCCCCGCGTTCGCCCCCCTCTACCACCATGCTCGGCACCTCGATCTTCGCCTTGCTGGCCTCTCTTCCCTTCACCGTCTATGGCGCGTGGATCCCCCAGAGGCGGTTCGTCTCCCCTTTCGTTGTTTCCATGCATTATACGCCCTAAGTCCCGTCCAGGGCAACCGTCTGCAACGGCCAGGCAGCTCTCTGCAGCAGGAGCTATGGCAATGTGACCGTTGCTGGCTGTCCGTCCTTTCACGTCTTGGGTACATACCGCACATCTGAACACTCAAACAGCACACGATTCCTATGCAATTAGCGGCGATCCGTTTGCGCGTGGGTCACGTCGTCATGTGTTTATGAAGCACGCGCTGACCATGGTGCTGCTGTGAAAGTTGCGCGGAACCAGGAAATCAGCATCACCAGCCAACTCAACCTTGGCGTCCGGATGCTGCAAGCACAAGCGCACTTGTGAGCAGAATCGCACGGCTCGGCCACAGTCGCTTGCTGACCGACCGCCTCGATGTCAGGCGTAATAATGTGATTCACTTCTGTCACACCAGTGAGCGATCTTTCGTTCTTGCACACCAGGGTAATTAAACCTTGCGTAGGCTGCGTGAGTGGCCAATCGCAGTCCCGATGCGTAACTGCTTCATGCGGTCCAGCTTCTCTTCGACGGCGGACCCGTCGTAGATTATCTTACTGAGGTCAAGACTTGGCTCGACGCAAACCCCAACGAAGTTGTCACCTTCCTCTTTACCAACCCTGAGGGACTTTCGATCAGCAGCGTTTGGGCCCCGGCCTTCGCCTCGTCAGGCATAGACCAGCTCGCTTACGTGCCACCGCATGTCCCCATGAAGCGTACCGAGTGGCCGACGCTTGGTAGCATGATTGACTCGGGGAAGCGTGTTGTTGTCTTCCTTGACTCCGGCGCCGATGGTTCTGTGGACTACATTCTGCCCGAGTTTGAAATGGTATGTGTCCTTATCCATTTCCTACGTGAATCTCACTCATACATCCTCCTTCTGCAGATATGGGAGCCTCCGTTCGACTCAACGGATTCCACGTTCCCGTGTTCGGTTGATCGCACTGCAGGCCCTCTCGCAACTGGGGACCACATGTACCTCTTGAACCATTTCCTCGATGTTAATCTGCTTGGCACCGGCATTCTTATCTCTGATCCTGCGGCGGCACCGACAACCAATGGCGTCAACTCGTGAGTCTCCTATCATCTTCTTGTCTCTGCCGTGTTGATGAATGCGCTAGCATCCTCGCCAACACGGCTGGCTGCCAGCCGCTTGGCGGTGGCCTGAATCCGACTTTCGTCCTGATGGACTTCGTCAACCTCGGCAACGGAATTGGCGCAGTGAACAAGCTGAACGGATTTTGAACGTTCCACTCAGCTGGATCGTACAGGCGGGACGTATGTACTTCAATGTCGCCCAACAGCTTTCAATGACCGTATCCATCCAAATGCACACTCCCTTTCTCTTTGAGCACCTTTCTGTCTTTCATAATAGTGGCCTGTGTACGAAGCCGACTATGTGATCTGAAGACATCCAAGCATACTCGTCCTCGCTCGCATCCATGCACAAACGAACCCACGCTTCGAATTCATCGTTGTGCAGGTCGTTGATGAGTTTGTCCAGTCCGCCTGCGAGGACACCTTCGGTGCCGATCATGTGGACTTCAGAGGCGGGCACACCAGTGGCGCGCTCAAGCACTATGCGCATGTCGGCGGGGTGTTCGTGATGAGAGGCGCTAAGCACGCGCTCACTACCGTCACGCTTTATGTAGGAACTGTCGTGCACTTGGGATATCCGGGAGGCTACTCATAAGCCAAGAGTACGCACCCGTCCCGGTAATGTTTATCATAGAAAGCCTTTTTCGCCGCAAGCCGTGCAGGCTCGCGCATCGCGAGATCGCGATAGTGGGCCCAGCGGCTGATGAACGCTACCGCGAGTACACCGCCGCGGCGAACCATCTGCCAAGCCGCGGCGACGGCGTCGTGGCGGAGCGTCGGGTCCATGATGTGATAGATGGGTCCGAGGAGCAGCACCGCGTCAAACGAGCCGCGCTCAGAGGCGGAAATGACGTCGTCCAAGCACACTGCGTCCCCGCAAAGAATGTGCGAGAGGAATGCGCTGGGCCCACGGCCGGCAGGGTTACTGAACCGAGTGCCAGTCGAGCGCGCGCGTGCGATGTCAAGGAGGCCTGGCGCGTTGTCAACGAGGGTGACGTCATGACCACGGTCAGCGAGCGCGAAGGAGTACGGGCCTGTTCCGCCGCCAATGTCGAGGACCTGCGCGGAAGCTGGACTGAGTGAATGACCCGAACTGTGGTGGGAAGGCGGCGATGAATACAGACCTTTGCGGGCCGATCGGCGGGAAGGCGGCGCAGGACGTGGCGGAGGGTGACCTCGAACTCAATGCGATGTGCTTTTAGCCGGCCGTCCTCCGCTGCGGGCGCAGTCGAGTAAGACGTCACCGTTGCCGCGTGCAGCTCCGCGGCGGTGGGGACGCTGCCCGACGCCGGCCCCGGTGTCGCCGCCATTGCCGTGGAAGTCATTGGTGACGATGATAGCGTCGTCCGTCGTCTGTTCACATCTCATGATTGCCGTGGGTGACGTGGGTTTGCTCGTTCATTCCTGCCGGGCTTCATTCGCTTGTTGCCGACTCGGCATAGGACGCGGGCGTTTAGCCTATCGGACTTTCCTTCCGACACGGACCGAACGTTGAACGTTGAACTTTGAACTTCCATCTCTGGAGTAAGCTTGGCTCGGTAACCAAGTTGTGTCTATCATAGCTATGTTGGCGAGGAACAAAAAGAGCGCTGCCCAAAACTTGGGAAGCTCGGTCGAAGACTGCCAAACAGGCTGCGAACCAGCCGTATCGGGATGATCAGCGAAGCGACGGCAACAGTACAAGAAACAGCCCCCCCAGAGGCAGTCCAAGCTGGAGACAATCGCCATCCAGACACGGAGACCACAGTCCAACATGGGCGCCAATCGCATGTCGCCGACGTGCCAGTGCCAGTGTGTTGGCGCACCTCTCACCTCTTTTGTGACAGCCCCCCTCATCTCAACCGGACATGATGGAGGTCTTCTCGGAGGACCCCAAATTGTCTAAAGGCATCATAGAGCTATTAACGAAGCGGCTGACGGATCGTGAACGAGAACACGACGAGAACCAGGTGGGAACGTCGATGCGTGGCCGTCTTTTTTGTTCGTACTGACTCCTTTGTTCAGAAAGTGTTTGAAGCCGAGAAAAGCTTGCTATTGGGGAAACTACGGGATTTAGAGGGCGCTAATGATGAACTTAGGAAGAGTCTCGCAGTTTGTTCCCTGCTTTTTGCTCCACGACACGTCTTCATACTGGCATTTTCTCCCATTCTAGGAACAATCGCATGCGGACAAGGACGATAGGGTGGCCTGATTGCACTGCGCTTTACTTGATAGATATTCATTTTTCCATCTCTTTCAGGAGGAAAGTCAGCAGCTCTCGGTGCTTTCGAGTCGCCTAGGTACTCTGCGGCGCGCTCATCGCGAGCTTCAAGAGGAGCATAGGGTCGCCAAAGAGGTCCGCTGCTTCTTTTCTTGTACCCGTATCTCTAGATGGAAAACAATGTCAGACCCTCGATAGCCTTGCGAAACGGGGGATAGATGTCCATAGTCCTGCAGATGCAGAGTCCGAAGTACAAGTTAGTGCTTTCATTCGGCTCCGTCTCTGTCCCTTAGATGATTTATGTTCCTCCCGTAGCGCTTAGCTGCTGCGAAGCAGCTGAAGGGATATCTTGAGAATTCGAGTGAGAATGCTGAACGGGTGCAGCTTTCGTCGATCCCGTCGCATTTGGCCACAGGGGAACAACTTACTGAGCCTCTTCCGGTAAGCGGTGCACACAATTCTATTGCTGTCTCTGATTTAGTGCCAGGACATTGTCCGGCGGTTTGTGCGTTTCTCTCTTCTCGTGTTCTTGGGCTGACTTCGGCGCCTAGCACATGCCCGGACGTGGACGGCGCGATCAGTTTCCTACAGACGGGCGGCATCGTAAACCCTTTTGATGTAGGGCATATCGTCCTTATTTTTCCTACGTTTTGCCAGGATGAAGCTAGCCAGTCATGGTACCACTGCGCCGCAGAGCTGCTTGTGGGCCACGTTCACGAGCTTTGCTTTGTGACGAACAAAGATGGCACAAAATACTTAGGCACGTACGAGGTTACCTTCAAGTCTGAAATTGAGCTCGGTGATCTTTCGTCCCTCAGTGCTTCGGTTCGTCGCGTTTTATCCGTACGCGGGTCGTGAGTGTGATTCATTTTTCTGCCGTAGGCTCAATGCGCAGATGCTCTCTGTCGTGCCGTGCGCGGCAAGGTTCCCTCCCTCCCGGCCTCCTCCGTGGCGTCCGTGCGCCAAATGTTCGACATCGGCCTTTTACGCGTGAAGTGCTTCGCGTTCAAACGACTTGGCCTGAACAAGAAGCTTCAACAGGAGTTCATCAAGGCCGCACCGGCTGTCGTAAAGGGCAGACCCGACTCCTCTGCTGGGCCCTCGCACCGAAACGTCAAGCCCGTGGTGATCAGCACCGGGCTTGGGATCCCTGAGACGCGGGGTTCGATCGCAGTTCTCAGGTCTGACTCTGTGCGGGGCGGCAGCGACGAGAAAAAGAAGAGGAGGAAGCGCCAGAATGACGAAGAAGAGGTCACGAGGGACAGGCCACGGTCATGTCGTACGACGAAGAAGGTTAAGATGTCCGAATCATGAGTGGTCTCGTTGACGCGCTTCGGTCAGAATATGCGACCAGATCCTCATCATTACATGCTCGTCGCTCATCGTACCCTGCATTTCGTTCATCACAAATCTTCCGTCAACCATTCGTACGGTCCCTGTTTCTACTGTGCTTTTCCTATGCGCGCTGTTCTCCATAAATCTTCTGCTTTCATCACATCCTCAGATATACCCTAGGATAGCTTTCTCACCTTTATTTCTGCTCTTCTACCGTGAATCGTTGACGTTGCTGCCTCTGCACTGGCTTTGGACTACAACGCGGTCACATGCCGAACCTTTTCTGCGATTCACATCATGATCGTGCGTGTGGCTCGTGTGGTGGGCGCTTGCCTCCTTGGTTCGCATGTTGAAGTGCGTTGGCATTACTACCAACTCATCCCCATCTCATTCTTTCTACGCCTTCTTATAGTAGATAGACACCATCCCTGACGACGTAGGGCGGCGGCGGGCCATATTTGATCAATTGTTGGAGGAGTTCCGGGACTTGCAGGACCAGATACGCAGGGACAAGGTAGCTCCGTGGACTCCTGTTGTAGTGAACGCTTACATGTCTCTTAGGATCTACATAATAAAGAAATCCATGTTCTTCACCGAGAACTCAGCGAATTGACCGCGTCAAATAGGGCCATGAAGAGGGAAGCCGCGTCTGTTTTGGAGGCGCGTCTTGCCCCACTTCACGTCTGCCGTATGTTTATAGACCCTTTTAGAGACACGTCGAGCTTCAGAGGATGCACGAAGAGCAGTTAAAGCAACATAATCTTGCGCAAGCGATAACATCTCTACAGTCGACAATGCCTACTTTTTCCTGAACTGTCGCCGCATGGACACATGCGCTGGGTGCCGTCCGTAAGGAAAAAACTACGCCTTACAGAGGAATGGAATGAGAAAGAACGCGACGTCAAGGTCCGTGTATACTGCATATCATCATCGGGTCTTCCTGACCCCCCCCCGCTGAAACTTCAGACGCTCAAGAAATCACAGGCTTGCATAACCTCGCTTCAAGACGACCATAGGCTGACAGCGCACAGGATTGTCACCGAGATTGGCTGTAATGTTCCGATTTCCCTCCTGCAGTGCAGTTTAGTCTCTTCCCCTCCGTTTGCTCCGAGTGGCGCACAGCCGTCAGCCTCCCTTGTAAGTACGTACTCCCGTATATTTCCGGCCCAGCTCACTCACGCTGAGCTCGCAAGAACTATCTCCGGTCCTCTCTCACGGTGGAACGTGCTGCATTCTCATGGCACAGGACTCGACGTGCCTGTTCGATCCTTTAGACGTGAGGGGCCCAATACTCATCCTCCTGGCCATGGCCTTCGACGTCAGTGCCGGGAAATGGGGACCATTACACAGCGTTCTGAGTACTGATTGCTCTCTCGACCTGGTATATGCCAATGAAGACGAGACCGACTCATAACACCTTGGAAAGTATGAGGTCGTTTTGAAAGAGTATATCGATGCAACGGATGTTCTCTTATTGTATCCTTCCTCTCTCTCGACACCTCCCAGCGCCCCGAACTACTGCAAGCTCTGAAGCCCACGTGTTGCTCCGTCGACAACCGTAAGGCCGCCTACTCGTCTACGAGGCAGATAATAGCGCATGCATACATTGCCGGCATTCTGCGTGCACAATGCGCTGTCCTTGAACACACCGGCTACAATGTGATGTGCCATCGAGAGGTTCAGGCCGTCGTCGTCGCAAAGACCTTGGCAAAGACTCCGAAGCACTCCGCCACGATTGTGGTGGGGTCTAAAGTTTAGGAGGCCGTATATGCGGTGTGTTAGTATGCAGATGGCAGCGCAGGTGGTGCGGAGGTACGTGTAGGGGATCTATTTGCTGAATGCAGCTCAGAGCTACATGTGCCGGTGGTTGATGATAGGGAGCATGGACGGGGGCGAGCAGGAATCGTAGGCGAGACTGGGGAGGGAATGCTATACATCTGGAAGCCTCTGGTAGATTGGCAAATAACAGCGTCTCGACGCATCCAGGGACGCATCTAAGGACACGACCCACTACTATTATTTATTTGAGATACAGCGACATTGTTCAAGCAGCCTTCGAATCACGAATCTCTGGCACACGCGCACTGAGAGGAATCCCGCGGTCAATCTCGTCGAACTTGTCCTGCGACAACAGTCCTGCGTCCACCATCGCCGCGAGCAGATCTTGCATCCAGACCGTACAGTCGTTCACGATTGACTTTCTCTCAAACCCGACGTTCTTTGCGAGTAGGATGATCTGGTCGCGTTGGATGCGCGTGAAAGGTCCGAGATCAAAAAAGGTGTTGTTGCTGTGTGATTCCTTTGGCTGTAGCTTGATAGTAGGATGATAGAAGCGGTAGGCCCCGCAGCCGCCGGTGAGATGAAGGATTTGAGTGACAATATCTCCATTCTTTATCCCATTTTGCCAGTGGAGGAGGACGTGGCGCTTGCCCTTGAGGAATTCATCTGTCAGAAGACCGTCCACCTGTAGTATGATATTCTTGATACTATCGTCATCGGGGTAGTCGTCGCCGAGGGGGTTGATCACAGCTTTCAAAGCACCAGTAGGAGTGGTCATAAGGATGAGTTCGGTTGAGCAATAATTGGCGGTGAAGGGTATAGTGGTTGGAGATTTTCGGGATAATGTGTACCTCCGCCATCATGAGGATCAGCAGTTGAACCCAGCAGACTGAGACGATGAGACTTGAGATCGAGATGACCCAGGATCCCTAATGCACATCGTTGGCAGGCGCATTTCAAGGCATACTTGAGACGCTGAGAGCCTCCTCAGTATGGCATGATTTTGAGTCTAGCAGCAGACTAAAGCCTGAGAATAGACACGACAGACGACAGACTCGAAGGCCTGTCAAGCCAGGCACACCGTCATATCCAAAGCGGAAGTATCTCGAATGAGGAAGGGAGCTACTCATTCAATTATTAGCCAGCGGACCTACGTGCACTGCCCCGATTGGCTCGCTGCGCGCGGCGAGCTTCTCCCATTGGACACGGGCAGGGTGCCGTTAAAGGCGACCGCTGATACGTGTACCCGGCAACGGCCGGCCGACCCGGTGTGGGCGCCTCCTGGGATGGCTCGAACCTGGCGAACACGTCGAGGGACGGTTCCAGAGGCCACACCCCATCCGGTCGCTTACCGCATACGTGACTTTGTTCGAACATATAATATCATCAATATTCCGTACGCTATAGGGGAGATACGCGTCTCAACAGAGGTGTCGTCGAAAAGGCTGATATCTGAATCTTCAAGTTGCCCTACCCAGTGGTTGCGATCAGCCAATACTTTTGATCCAGGGCGAACATGCGAAGTTTCCATGGCCGAGGATAATGGTTCTCGCTACCTTGGCTTTCACAGGACTTTATTTAAAGCCGAAAGTGACCCGTAAGACGTCACTGAGCTGAGGAACCTCGTATACAGTGATTTCGTTTTCTTCGTCTATCTTTGCCTGCTTCTGACAGTTTCTAGGCCAGATTCTTAGCAGCGACGAACTCGAGTCTGCCATTTTTAGTCCTCTTCCTTAATGTAGACTACAAGCGCAATATCTGAAGCTGGATTTCTCAGCATACGACGTTTCGTGCTTGAACGATTCGGTAGCAGTGATGCATCAATCGCTGGGCTCTCCAAGTCTGCAATTCACTGATACAACTATGTCGGCGATCAAAGACAAGGTCCGTTTAAGAAGCGATTCCGATTCATGCAGTCAGCAAGTATAAGCGTGCTGAAAGGGATCCTAGAGCTTCTCTGGCTAATGTACCGCTCTAGCCAACAGTCCTTTACCAACTTCGGGCCACGTTGCCACAGACTCAATGCTACTCCTTACTAGAGTTGTACTTGGAGTTGTACACATGTCCGCGTCGTAGAGTTTGTGCGTCGTGCTTGGACGACAATCTGACGTAGCGTCCTCTGGACTTAATTCCAAGCGAGTAACCTCCCCACAACGAAGAAAAGTTAAAAGGAAATAGCATGGGCGTAATGTACGCATCTGCGAGATAAGAGCCGCGCTCTAGTCCGCGAGTCAGTCCAGAGGTGTGATGATGGTAACGAGCAGGCTCCGGAGGTATCCGAAAGTGATAGTAGAGCCGGGTAATGTACAGATCCTATATAGTGAGCATCTCAGCTTGCTCATCGCGTGGCGTTAGACGGAGGAAGGAGGCCGCGTTTTAGGCGAGAAGACATACCGCTTTGGGAAGCGCTCGAGCAGTACGATGGCAACCGGCTTAAGATATAGCACTTCCGCAATGCAACTCGTCTGGGCACAAGCCAGGATACGAGGAAAATGGACGAAGTACAATAGAAATGCGTAGGAAAGAGGTTGTCTCTTTGGGATGCGTGAGGCCAGTGGGACACGAGATATCGTCGGTCATCACGCACGGTGGGCGGAGAGAGCACTGGTGAGCACGAGCGGCAGCACGCGCAACAACAGCAGCTGAAAAGCCCGCCCCAGTCTAGTTCCGCCCCCTCGCCCGACCTGCGCCCACAGGCGAGGCAGTTATGTTTAGCGATGTCGCATTACCACGCGAAATTCGCAACCTCGTCCACGCGCACACCCTCAGCTTCGCCGACGCAGCCGTCTCATCTCCGCGCGCGATACTCGCGCTCGTCATCGACCCACCGACGGTTGCGTAGGTCGCGGTCGCGGTCCCAGCTCTTGCGCCCCCAGCCACGATGCGCCTCCTCAACTTCCGCACGGTTGTAGACGTCTGTGTACCCGCCGCCATGGACAGTGCTGGGTGTCGCGCTCGCGGCGCGCTCGGCTTGCTTGCGCCGGATGAGCGCCTGCGCGCGCTCGCGCTCGGACGCCTCGCGCGTCAGGCGCGATTCGAGGGACGACGATGTGCCCGTTAATTGCTGAGGAGAAGGCAACGACGACAGCGCGTGGGGCTGCCGAGATGCCGCAGCGGGGGGTCGGGCGGAAGGGTTGCGGAGGTGCACTGGGATAGACGCGAGCGGGTCGGCATGGGACTTACGCGCGTGATCCCGCATCCTGACGGGTCCTCAGAGTGACTTATATGTATATGAGGCATGAACAAGACGCACCTCCAGCCGTTGCGCTTCCCATCCGGCTCGTATTCACCCTTCTGGGACGAGGTGTACCATGGCGAGAGGTCTTTCTTGGAAGGCGCGAGCGCGACCCCGCGATCCGATTCTGGGATGGCGGCACTCTTCTTTGAGGCGCGGGCGGCGAGGGCAGCGGCGTGTTCCTCGATGTCCTCGAAGAGGTTAATGTGCCTCCCTGTCGATGGCGACGGGCTTGAGGGCGGCAGTGCCGAAGATGGGCCGGGTAGTGGTTCCTCTCGATTGGTCTCAGTGGCTAGTCCCGCGCGCTGCCGCAGGATTTCCATGCGGGCTTCAGCATCCTACGCTCAGGATGAGTGCGACAGGTGAGAGGACGATTGAAGTACGTACAGCGACGAGCGCGCGATCGTTGTCTAAAGTTTGTTTCCTGCGGGCTTCTTCTTCATCCTTCCTGACGCGTGCGATGTTATCGGCGCGGTAAGGGTGGTAAGACTTGTGATGAGCAATATTCAGCTTGCCCATGATGTGAACGGCGGTGTCGCGGTGGCGGTCGTGAATTGAAGTGAACAGACACCGTCGCGGGAGGCGTAGTCGGGTTTGCGGACCGAGAGCCGCAGATGCCAGCGGGCTGCTTTCGTGGCGGAACACGTAGACTTCGTGCCGAACGTAAGCTGTCTTCTTCACTCTTCTTTCCACGACTGCTTTCCCCTCCTCTTCGTCGCTTTTCTTGTCCTCTGGGCTGTCCAAATGGCGTCGCAAGACGAGCCGTCGCTGCTCGACAAGCTCGACACCGTCGCACCCGCGTCCCTCAAGTCTTTCGACGCCTTCCCCAAGCTCCCAACTACCTACAAGTCCCGCTCTGAGGGCCGCGGCTTCTATACCGTCCTCATCGGCCTCGTCGCCTTCTTCCTCATCCTTAACGATATTACCGAATTCATCTGGGGCTGGCCCGATTATGAGTTCGGTGTCGATCGCGACGCGGGTTCCTTCATGAACGTCAACCTTGACATCGTCGTCAATATGCCCTGCAGATGTCAGTCCACCCGTCTTTGATTTGCTGTCACCTCCCACGGTGCTGACGGGCGTGAAGATCTCACTGTAGACCTTCGCGATGTCGTGGGGGACCGCCTCTACCTTAGCAAAGGTTTCCGCCGCGATGGGGTGAGCGCTCCACGCGCGTGGTCCCGAGACTCAGCGCGAACCACTTTATAGACTCTGTTTGATGTCGGTCAAGCCACTAGCCTCAAGCACGTGCGCGTATATGCGGCTCCGTACTAATTACTGACTGTGCGACAGGGAACACGCTGCAGCGTTGTCGGCTCGTCAGGCCGTCAGCCAGTCTCGTAAGACCCGTGGCTTCTTCGCTTGGTTGGGAAGCTCCGGCAGTTCCGGCTACAAGAAGACGTACAACTACAAGCCGGATGGCGGCTCGTGCCGTGTCTACGGCTCTGTGGGGGTCAAGAAGGCGACTGGTGCGTGGCACGCGACCAGAATTTATGGATGCTCTGATGCTTCCCTCCAGCGAATCTGCACATCACTACCCTCGGCCACGGATACACCAGCCGAGTCCACGTACCGCACGATCGTGTGTTTGATGAGCTGTTTTTTTCTCTCGTTTCTCACGCAACGCACCAGAAATGAACCTCTCGCACGTCATCACTGAATTCTCGTTTGGCCCCTTCTTCCCTGAAATTGCCCAACCCCTCGACAATTCGTTCGAACTGACGACCGACCGTGCGTGTTCTCCGCCGTTCTCACTGAGCTACATTCTGATTGTCTCTACAGCCTTCGTCGCGTATCAGTACTACCTCCGCGTCGTACCCACCACTTACGTCGCACCGCGATCGAAGCCTCTCGACACCAACCAGTACTCCGTCACGCACTACACCCGCGTGCTCAGTCACGACAATGGCACACCTGGCATCTTCTTCAAGTTTGATATCGACCCGATCCGCCTGACGATCATCCAGCGCACACAGAGCTTCGTCCAGTTCCTCATCCGGTGTGTACGCTGCAAGCCTTAGCCACCGCATTTGATTAAATGTCACGCATAGTTGTTTCGGTGTCATCGGCGGTGTTTTTGTCTGTGCATCATGGGCGTTGCGTATTGGCTCGCATGCCGTCGAGATAGTGACTGGCCCGTCGGACGGGGGTGCGCTTGCACCACAGACCGCGGCGCGCGCCTCGGGCTTGCGCACCAAGTGGGGCGGCGAGAACCTGCGTGCGCGCCCGGGCTCGCTTGGTCGTGTCGTGCGCCAGGGCAACAGCTGGGTCGTCGAGGGTGGCTCGCCGTACACAAGCTACGCGGGCTCGCCTGCGTCGCCGTTCCCGGCGTCGCCGTACTCGCCGGCGCCGCCATCCGCCGTGCCGCCGCCGCCGATGTCCGCACGCTCCCTCTCTGGCCCGTCTGCGCCGTCCGCGCACGGCCTTGGCCTCACGCCGGGCGCCTATGAGCCGGGGGACCCCCCTGCCAGCGCACGCTCACCGTATTCCCCCCATCCTGCCGCGGCGTCGCCGTTAACAAACTACTCCGTCTTCCCACCCACGCCAGCGCCTGGCGCCGGTTTCCCGAGGTCGGTGTCGAGTCCAGGGCCCACAGGTCCGCCGCCGAAAAAGGACAAGGACGATTGAGGGTGTGCTGCTGCGCTGGTCCTCCGCGCGCCCTGTCGTGCAGGCGTGCGGAGGTTGTATCTGTGTAGTTATGATACTTAGGGAAGGGCCCTCTTCATTGTGAGGAAGGACAGAGTTAATGGATCCGGGTACGAGGGAGATCGGGGTCGATTAAGCCGCGTGATTCGTCAATGGAAGATGATCTGTTGTCCTGCGATACGGGACGCCGTATGTATTGATCTGACCGTGACCGGCGGCCGTGGTTTGCGCGACAACCACGACCCCGGCGACGTCAACGCACCTCCTCCATGTCATCTTCCACGCCGCCGCCCGTCCCGCCTACGACGGCCCCGCCACCGGCTGGCTACCCAGAGGCAAATCCGAACAAGGTGCTGCTTGTCATCGATGCGCAGGTCGGGATGCTGTCCGATCCGCCGCGCGGGATCCCCAACTCGCGCAAGATCGCGGAGAACATCGGCACGATCCTGGAGACAGCGCGCGCGGCACCACACCCACCGTTGATCGTGCATATTCGCAACTGCGGCGAGCCGGGCGAAGACGACGAGCGCGGGAGCGCCGGTTGGGCTCTGCTGCACGCGCCGCCGCCGCACGAGCCGGTGATTGACAAGCTGAAGAACAACGCGTTCGCGGGCACGTCGCTCGGGGACATTGTCAAGGCTGATGCGCACATTATCGTTGTCGGCTGCCAGTCCGATTTCTGCATTCGTGCGACATGCAACGCCGCGATTGCGCGCGGGAACGAGATCATCCTCATCCACGGCGCGCACGGGACATACGATCGCGTCGAGGTCCTTGCTGGTGGTGGAGTGACACCCGCGAAGACCGTCGAGCGCGAAATCGAGGTCGAGCTCGACGAAGCCGGCGTGCATCTGCTCGAGATGGATGACGTGAACGACCTGTTCAACGACTGAGAGCCCTCACGGGACGGTCTCGGGGTGGCTTGTTGCTCGGAGATGATGTGTGTGCTCTTGTTGGAATCTAGGTGTACGGATGCAGGCCTTCTGTCGTAGGTGAGTTGCCCCGCCCTTGCGCTGTGCCCGTCTTATCCCCCCGCCAGAGGTCCTTTTCTTCATGTCTGTTTCTTGTGCCCTTCCCCACCCCACTGTGTGCCCTGTATTTCTCGGACTCGAGCCTGTTGTACACAATGCAACGCGTCGTTGGGACTCAGTCCCTGCTCTTGCTGCACCGTACTCCCTCGCGACCCTGATGCCAGTCGCTTGTCCGCGGACGTTCCTACATCCACACTCTGCCCCGCGGAGGACGCGTCATGGCCTAGACTGAACCGACCGCGCTCAGGCACTCCCCTCGGCGATATGTCAGGAGAGCCTCGGCTACATACGTACGTTCTATGTGACATTGGTAACACAACGCGAGAACGGCGGAGATCCTGCGGCAGATCTTACGGACGTATCAAACTTATCTCGTTGATCGGCGTCTTCGCGGGGCGCTACGCTGAGTACATCGTGCGTCTTACGTGCATCTCCTCCCGAATCAACTCCCCAGATCACATAGTACGCTGTGCAGTAAGGAAGACATAGTGGGAGAGCTCCATAAAATCCGACGAAGTGTGTGCGAACTTTCTGGTTTGCAGAGAATATCAATGTCTGCACCTGCTCCCAAGCCTGCTCCCTCCTGGAGCCGCGGGCACGCGTTGTCCCTTAGGAAGTCAAAGCCTTTTTAACTTGATAGTCCATGACAGTCGGAATCTTTGCGCTTCTCGCAAATTGCTTCTCGCAGGTTGTGATGGTAGCTGCGTGAACCCCGAGATAGTATACTGTCACGGTGTATACTGTACAGCCCGACGCGTGAGACCACGCGACGGGAGTCGTGATCTGACAGTGATCTGACGCGCGCGAGTATAACATCATGCCTATGCTGCTGTTTTCGCCTCGCCACCACCGTCTGCATACGCTCGCACACATCCGTGCTATGTCGACTGCTATAGTCGATGAATCTTATGTCTCTTCTGGAATCAATCACAAACATAGAGAGGCGCGAGCGTCGAAGGGCCGCGGAGGTGGTGCGCGAACTGAAGGTTCGCATTCAGCCCAGCACTCAGTACTGTCTCTGCTATAGCTTTGCTCTCGAAGAATGCGCCTCTAAAGCCGCAGCTGACGCACTGTGAGCTCCTGCCTGCTCTGTAGACCCCAGATCTAACATGATGTGCTGCTAGTCTTGTCCTTTCCTATCGTGCGACACTCGTGAGTTCCACCCGTCCAGAGCGGTGCTGAACTCTCGTGAAGGGACACCATGCGGATCTGAGAGCAAGAATTGACACACTTACATCTGGTCTGCTCGCCTCTGACCCTCCAATCGTCGGTCTCGACCCGTCCGTAATCGTCCAGCCGCGCAGGCTCCACTTCACTCTCGGTACACTCTCGCTCGACAGCCCTGCGTTCTCTGCCACTGCGTCCTCTAGTCAGGAAGCAACACAGTTAAACACGTTGGAGCACGCATCCGCACTGCTGCAGGCTGTTCAGCCACGGATAATCAAGCTTCTTGCTGGACGACCGTTGCGCATTGGGCTTGAGACGATCGACATGCTGCAACCGGAGCGGCAACGGCAAGGGATGGCTCATGTCCTCGTGCTATGTCCAGATCCAAAAAGCGACAACGGACAGCGATTGAGAGCCGTTTGTGGTACGCACACCGCAGGTTGCCAGAGATTCCCTTCCTGACGCTCTATATTTCGCAGATCTGGTGCGCGAGGCTTTCTCTCGGGAGGGACTGTTGGTGAACGCAAAGCAGTCGCTTAAGGTCCGCCCTGTCTTTCTTCATCTGTAGGCCGGCCGATGTTCACGCGCGTTCACGCTCTGCAGCTGCACTGTACAATAATTAACACCCGCTATCGCAGGCCACGGCCGAAGAAGGCGCGCGTGCCATTCTCGTACACAGCCCTCCGTACTGCCCCAGCTTTGATATCTTTCCTCGACGACACGACTCGCGCGTCCCTCTCCGCAGTCGTCGTTCCCGAAGCGGCGCCGTCAGCGCCCGCCATGGATGTGCATTCGGCACCGCAGTCGCAACGGGAGAAGTTGCTGCCGATACCAACCTCCTTCGGCTCGTGGCAGGTTGACGAGCTCCAGCTCTGTCAGATGGGAAGCTGGGGGCCGGAGGGCGAGTACATCGCAGACGCACGATGCTCGATTGTCCCTTAGGCTGCCCACACTGTTCGTACTACTACGTCTAGCAGAGATACGTAGCGGCATCAGTTGTTGTCTCCTGGCCCAGCGAACCGCGAGTAAACCTCATCCGGAAGAAAGCACGCCCTGCCAGCTTTCTCGAAGACCTTTAGCACGTCGTTCGTGCATACGACGCTCAGCTGCCCCCGCCTGCCGCACGCGAGCACAATATCATGTACCCTCTCCAGGGTCTGCCCGAGCACCTCCAGTGCCACCTCGTGCTTCTCCCGTGCCACCTTCGCAGAAGCACGCACCATGTGCACCTTCTGCACCTCGCTGTCCCGCACGACGCCGACGTGGATATACGGTATGCCGGCGAGGTAAGCCGCCACGTGGTTGTCCGGTGTCACATACGGCCGTGCATGCACCGCTGTCTGCACCAGCACACTCTGTGATATCAGACGCCCGGCGCAGGCGACCGTCGGTGCGCGCTCTGTCAGTACCAGCCCGGACTCCTCTTCGAAGCCCCAGTAGCGCGCCATACGGTGAATGGCGTCGAGCCGACCTCGTACGGCGTGCGGCCCGTTAGGCTCGCGGTTAGGCCGGGGAGGCACGCGTCGACGCGGTGGCGCACGACAAGGCGCATGCCAAAGAAGTCCTGGATCAGCCGCCACAGAGCTCGCGGTCATCCTCGCGGGGAAGGAGCACAAGCGTACGCACGTAGGAGACGACGCGGGAGTGGCCCGCGCTATCTTGGACGCCGCGCGCGGGCTTCGTCGCGCGCCGCGTGAAAGCATCGTCCAGCCTCCCCCCCTTCGCACTCCTGTCCTCGACCACCGCACGTTCCCACCGTTGCACAAGGACTGCGCCCTCGCCCGCACGTTCCAAGTCCGCCCTGAATGCCTGCGTCGCGCCGCGCGCCCAAACAAGGAGCCGTATGAGCACAGCGTGGTCAAGGATAAAATCGACGTCAGCCCAGCGGATGCGTGCAGACAGTGCATCGGCGGCATCGAAGAGGGGGAGGAGCGGGTATGTGGGAAGGCGGTGCGCGTCAAGGTCCACGTAGCGGCGGCCGGGGTCGGGCTCGAGGACGTAAGGTGGTTTACGGCGATCGTTCCAGACGCGCGGCGAGCCTGGATGCAGTAGTATAGCAGTCAGACAACAGAAGAAAACTTGGGTGAGGGACAAAAGTCTCCGTGCCTGGGACTACAATCGTTGGGTCAATGGCATCCTTCCAGTCGTATGAAGCGACGTAGTCTATGTCCACAACGCGGGCACCACCAGACTCGGGCAGCGCGGTGTCAGGGCGTGCGATGACGGCAACTTCTGGCCCTAGCCCAAGCACGATGCCCTTTGGGGCCTTACCGTCGCGCTTCAATTTCAGGGGGTTATGCGGTATGGCCTGATCGCTGGTTGCAACCGGGGATGCTGTCGGATCAGGAGGCTCAGGTTGCTCGTGAGGAACAGGTTTCGTGCGCTGGTTACGCGAACCACGGGATCTCGATTGCTTGCTGCTTGCACTCGTAGGCGATGCGGACGATGGAGATACGGGAGGCATACTACCAGCACTCTGAGTCGGGTAGAGCACGGGGTGATGGGAGGATACAAGTTCTGAGAACATGCATCGACCGGCTCTTGTATGACCGCGGTTGAAGAAGCGCCCACCACACACGCCGCAACCGCAGTCCATAGACGTCCACGCCTACATCATCTGCCCCGGGCACGGAAGATGTCCTATGCTTCTCGGCCAGAACGTGCGCACCCCGCTTCGCGCGTAGTCCCATCCATCGACTTTCCACCGCGTCCTTCGCAGTGCGCTACGCCCGCGCTCGAGAACATCATAGAACGCTATCAATCGTCGAGCACCGCCGGAAGGTAGAACGTCAGCACTCCGCCCGAGTCCGCTGCCTCTCCGATGTACACGTAGAATATCATGCAGTGTCAATTGCAGATACCTATCTCTTGAGTCAGCGGATGGTGGCATGGAGAGACGTATGCACCGCGTACACGCGATGGTCTGTGTATTCGACACCGTATGCGCATTGAGGAATTTGAGCAAGCTGCGCGTCCGCAGCAGCACCGCGAACATCCGCTGCTTGTCTACAGGTGCCCGCTCATCTACCTCCTGCGACGGGTCGTTCTCGCCTGCCACGGAGCTCAGCGAACGCGCAGCCACGGGGAAAAACGGGGTGCGACGCACCGATGACTGGGTTCGTGAGGTTCTCCCACTCGACCTCGACCTTGATGCTCTCCGTTGCGGCGGAGAACGAGAACTGGCCGCTGTGGTTCGCGTGCACGGCGACGATGTCTGTGATCCCGCGCAGCTTCTCCGCAATTGTGCGCATCTTCCCGAGCGGCGGCAAGAGTGTGTGCACCTGGAACCGCCGCGTCTCAGCATGCGACGGGAGCAGATGGGATGGGAGGAACACGCACGTCTGGTTCGGGACACATCGGTTCCTTGAGGCGCTCAAGCTCACCCGGGCGCAGGACTTCCGTGCGCACGTCGTGCGAGACCGTGAGGCGACGACCCATGCGGCTGTTGCCGAAGATCTGGAAGTTGAGTACGCAAACGTCGTTCTTCTTTGCGAGCTTCATCACGACCTCATTGCCTGGCGCAGAGTGCAACACCTGTTCGAGCGCATCCGTGTCAAGCAGGAGCGCAATGTCGTTTCCTGATTTAGACTCGACACGATAATCTTCGAAAAGCGCCAGGACGCGGATCGTCCTTCGGGGTCCTCAGTCCGGGAGGGGAGCAGCAGGAAAGCAACACGCACGATCACACCTGCACGCCGCCCTCATCCGAGTTGCAGATTATGCGTACTTCGCTCTGTCCGAGTCTCATCACGACCTTCTTCTGGATTTTGCCGACGGTTTGGATGATGCCTGGCGAGGGCGTGAATGGGTGAAGCTTGGGGTGAAGCGCATATAGGGAGGGTGCACGCACGGCGGAAGGTCACTACATTCACAATTCCCGTTCGAAATCTCATAGCAATGCCGTAGACAGCACTTCCGAGATGAGGGGAGGTGTGGTGAGGGAGCGGCGGACGCGGAAGGGCATGGGGTTGGAAGTGAGACGCGTCGTGCTCGCGGAGATGTCTTCCTCGTGCTCGCCCTTTGTCATGACTGAGCCAGACGTCACTTACTGTATATCCTGTCGGATATGGCCTCTATAAGCTTTCGCACCGTACAAGCCGACAGAAATCGCAGCAATGAGCTGTTGAGTGGGACTTGCTCCTCTTACCGCACCGGACCGACAGCCACCTACTAAATTCCATCGCGGACGTCCGACCCCCCGCACAGAGGAATATTGCAATGGCGCTTTGTCACACGAGCTATCGCAAGTCTTCATCGCAAGCAATGGTTCCCTGCCCGCACAATGTACGGGTCTTGCACGAGTAATAAATAGCACATACCGACGAATAGTACACACATACACCAGGACAGAATAGACAGGAGACATCATGAACGGGAGCTCTTCCTCGACTCGTGATAGAGCTGTGCGAGCGCGGCCGTGTCTTCCTCCCTGCCGTCCCAGCTGCTCGGTTGATAGGAATTCAGGTTGGACAGGGACGAGGAGGTGGGACACTCGGAAGACGCGGGACGAGATGGCGCTGACGAACACAGATCAGGAGGGGCAGGTGAGCAATGAGAAAAGACGCACAGTAGTCGTATTCAGGATAGTTGCCGGTCGAATAATCCCAGGGAAAGAGAGGAAGGGGCGCAGACCGACAGCGTTCGCAGTCACTGCATTTTGGCCCTTCTGAGTCGGAGGCCGAATCTGTGCGCGATTCTGCGACAATAGTCGGGGCGTTAGTCGAAATTGAGATGGCTCGGGAACGCTCCGAACACGCGCATACTCCGAGCCCGAGCCGACAAGGTGTTGAGTCGCGGACCCGCTTACTTGCGGAGTGGCGGACAGTTCCGAGCGGGTCGGAGCGACTCCAGTCTGGAATCGGAACGGCCAAAATGCTTTCATCCGCACGGGGTCGTAATATTATGGGTGATTTGCATCCGTACATCGTTAGGTTTCGTGTACAATGCCAGAAATTTTATGCTTGAAAACAATGAGCACATGTTTCTCACGCTTGAAGCCAACGGACTTTTTTGCATTTGAGTCATGACGCGTGACGCTGTCGACTTCTGCTTCTCCAGGTTTCTTATCTTCCTAGCCCTTCTCTTGTGCCTTTCGTCTGCCAACTCCTCCGCCTTGCTGTCTGGGATGGCGAGCGCGTCTCCGCGACGTCCAAGCAACAGGAAGGGACGCTATTCCATATCTCGTCTCTCCAGTGATACCACGGCATCTCTTCCTGTCTATTCCCAGACTCCCCATACGCGCTCCGTTCCCAATCTTGCGGCCGTCGATCCCGTTGATCCTCCTCCCCAGTATCAGTATGAAGCTGACGCGGATGAAGAGAGCGATGGAGAAGAGAATGCATCGGGAATGGACGTTGTCTTACCTCTCTCCCCTTCAGCATCTGCTCGCCGTCGGCACAGTCGTCCCAACGCTCCAGGTTCCCGCATGCGCCGTCCGAATCTCGCCCAGCACCGTCAGCGCCCATCCGTGTCCTCCATGTCTTCTCTCTCGCTCTCACCCATCATGGTGCGCTCGCGCTCTGCATCGCCTCCGCGGCCGACATCACCAGATGACCCGTACCTTGACGCCCTCCTCGCCCGGTCTGTCCAAGCTCTCGAGATGTCTAACGCTCTGCTGCAGTCGTCCATGTCGACACAGACCTCCCTCGCCGCCTTGACCGTTGATGATTCCCCTCCGCCATCTGCCGGCCCTTCCCGTATGACGTCGGTGCCTCGCCCCGATAGCGAACACCCTATTCCCGTGGTCTCCAAGAAGCCACATGATTGGATGGGCGACATGAATGACCTCCAAACGGGAGTCAACCACCTTTTTGACTCGTCATGGTCCACGCAAGTCAGCAGGAGCCTTCCCGGTAGCGCCGGGCCATCGCCTATACGTCAGAGAATGCAGCAGCACAATCGAATACACTCCTGCTCATCCACTGACCTCCGAACCGGTAGCGTCGTCGACGCCGGGACGTCCTCTGCCACTCTTCAATCGGAGCCTGCTGGGGAGCTGCACTTCGGAGCGAACCCACGCTCACGTCTTATCTCCCCTGCACCCCGAGCTATCACCCAATTCGTTGACTGCGATCCCTTCGAAGGCCCAGGCGATGACCGGGTGGTTCTCCCATCCACGCTCGGTCTTCGCGCCACAGGTCACACATACCACGTTCAGGCCTCGGTTACTTCTTCTCCCACCACAGTCGACACGCCCTCCATCGATGGTTTGCCCTCATCCGCGCCATCGCGTGCTCACTTCTTCTCAAATTTCAGACCGGGGCGCCCAGCGCCCAGCGCCCCGTTGCCCCAGTACGTTCAAGAGGCGAGAAAGCAACCGGACGCGGGTCTTGCCCCATCCGCAGCGACCCTTCTCTCCTCTTTCCTGTCTCGAAGACCCTCCTCAGGCACCGCCAACGACAAATCTACAAAACCCTCCGTTCCGCGGCTGCCGCGACGCCGCGCGAGTATCGAGACGACCTCACCAGCGACAGTCAAGCCGATCTCGTACCACTATCAGCACGAGCAGACGCAGCTACCCCATCACGCTCACACACCTTCCACGCCATCGTCGAGTACGACAATCCTCAGGCCTTCGCGATCCCCTACACCAACTCGTCGTCGTATGACACCCCCGCCACCCCTAAGTCTCGCACCCGCACGTGCGATGACGCCACCCATCGAGGTTTCCACTCCGTCACCTGACTCCGACTCGTCTATGTCGCCCCCTAGCGATGCGGGACCACATATGGCGCTCTCCGTGCAGGCCCTGCGCAAGATTTTAACCGAGCAGCCCGCTCCACCCCGGCGGGGCCTGCAACCGCGCTCTGCTGTCGTCCCGACTGTCGGTACATCCCACGCGACCGCGTCCATCTCGCGGCTCTTCACCCGCGGCACACACATGCACGCCGGATCCGAGGACGCACGCATCGCGCGTCGTTCTGCGCTCAAGCAGCACAGCAGTGCGCCGCAATCGCCGGCCACGCCAGTATCAGCGACGACGGCCTCCTCCAGCTTCCTTGGCCTGCCACTGCCGACGTTACGCTCCAACAGTGCATCGAGCAGCGGCCGTAGCACGCCTAAGCGCATCTCGTTCGCCGCTCTCCCGGATGATACGACAGGCACGATCAAGGGCAGACGTGTGCGCTCGCGTTCGCGCACGAAGCGCCGCTCAAGGTCGGCTGTTTCGTACAGCAGCGACGACGGAGGCGAGGGGTGGTGGACTGCCTGGCTACTTGGAGGATCTGGCGGGTTCACAGGGCTTGCGCCCGGCGAAGGTCCATCGAGAGTGAGGGAGTCGAGGAAGTCGTCAAGTTGGGGGCGCGGGTTCCATGGGATGGAGGATTTCGCTGTGTGAGGTAAGTGTTTTTCTGGCTTGTGGTGCTATGTGATGGTGCTCTGACAGCTCTCATGTAGAATTTCTTGGTCGTCTGGATAGGTATGCCGACCAGCGGCCACACGCGTTTCTATCTGCTCAGTGCGTCCGCAACTAATACCCTGGCTTCGTTATACGCTAATACTACCCCTCTGCAGATTTTCCCAGCCTCCCTTACTGGCATTTTACGTCTTCTCGCCCAAACACGGCTCTCATGACCTGCTCCCCAATCAACCAGACTACTGTGCTTTCCTAGAGAGAATCTGTAGTACTCTCTACTTCTCGCTTCCTCTTCGCAAAACCACCTGTGTAATACACACCTCTGACGATGAATTGCTACCCCTTCCCATTCACTCACCGACTGTACTTGCACACGCCGCCATTCCTTCTGCGTTATTTCTAGTATTATTCTGCTAACCGCACGCCCGTCGCTTCCCCTCTACATCCATACCCCCGCTTCTCGCAGCTGCCCACCCTCCTGGTTTTGTCCCGCCTTGAGCCTTTACTGTATCTTGCTTGCCTGTGTTCCCGGCCACATCATGTACCGCTACAAAACCCATAGCGCTCGCTTCAAACCTTGGTCCGCATGCAAAGGTTTTTTAGAGTGTGTGCAAGCAAAAGAATAAATTATGTCCCGTGAAGTACAATATTGGTGCGTGCACCCAGCCCTATAACAGATGGGTCAAATCTACGCCCTGTCCGTACCAGCAACCCTCCCGTCAGTGGTACGGTCGAAAAACGCGACCACTGAGGGCGTGATGGACGCCGCCTGGGCCTTCCAAGCGTCTGTAGGCTGCCTCCAACGAAGTCACCTGCGCCGGCGGTCCTCCTCCTCATCATCGCTGTCGCCCACTTCGAACACCGTCTGCCCATCTTCCCTGGTGTCCTCATCCTCACGCGCTCGGCCCTTGCCCTTAGACCGGACGTCGAGCGTGGAGGCATTCCCGTTCTCAATATCGCGTGTTAGCGGGATGGCCTCTTCGGAAAGCGAGAGCGCGCCGTTTGAACGAGCGGTGCGGCGGCTCCGGACGCGGCACCAGAGAAAGATGCCGATGGCAAGAAGGACGAGGACAAGGACGAGCGCTGCGGATCCCGCGTTGTAGTATGCCTCCCACATCGCCTTGTCTTGCTCTGGCGTCTTCCCCGGGCTTGCTCCCGCCCCCATTCCTGCACTAGTGTCACCACCGGGAGATGCCGCAACAGAGTCAACGAGCGCGGGCCGGCGATCTGTCCCGACGGCGGAAGGAATGCGTGCGGCGCCGTCGGCGAGAGCGGTTAAGTTCACATTCATGAAGCGGAGGATCATATCGTGTGAGACGGTGGGCGCGTCGAAACCAACCATGTGAGATGCGTTGAAGATTTTGACGTAGGTCATGTTGCGCGATGAAACCCACGTGCCGGCTGGCTTGTTGGCAACAGTCCACGTCTGTGTCTCCACCTCCTGCATGCCTTATTGGTTCTGGTAGATAAGGAGCAGGAAGGGGGAACGCACGCCGAGACCCGTCGCGCCGTTCCAGGTGAGGGACGCGATCATGCTCTCGAGACCGACATAGTTGCATATAAGGTCCTGGTCACCCGCGAAGATGAGGACGGGGACACGTTCGAGAACGCGCGGCAGGACGGTGATGGAAGAGTTGGACGCGCGCATCGTCAGCTGGCGGTGGACGGTGCTTTGACATTCCGTCCATGCCTCGCTCTTTGCATCCGCATGCAAGGCGTGCACAACGTCTTTTCGCTGCGTAGTTTTCTGTCAGAAAAAAAAATAAGGGAAACCAAAGGTGAACGCACGCGGAGGTACGCAGTAACGTTGTGTAGAGGTGGCGGCCAATTCATGCCGCACTCCGGGTACGTGTCTTTGAGGCGCACATCGTAGACGTTAAGGCACTTGCCCGTGCTACAACACCCTTTAGTCAGCCCAATGCCGCGGCCCTGAAGGAGCCTGCGTACGCCGCGCCATTGTCCATGCCCGAGATCTTGCCAAGAAGCTGTTCGCAAATGTCCACGTGGACGGGTACGGCGCCGTCGGCGCCGTTGAGGACGGTCATACACTCGTCTGTCGCTTTTTTGCCACTCTCGTATTCCTGAGGCGTGCGCTCAGTAACAGATCAGACAACGTGGGAGAGGGGACGGACTGCAGAACCCTCGGCGATGAGGCCGTGTTTGACAGAATAGTCGAGGTAGGCGGGATACTGATGGGCGGCATCTATCCAGCCGTTGCCAATCGCCGCGCCACGAAAGGGCACTTGAAGATCAGACTTGAGAAGAGCATCAGCTTGTGAGTGTGAGCGCTGCATCCGAAGCCAGAACGTATTTAGGACACACCGAAGTACGGTATGTATTGGCCGGCGAAGGATTCGCCACCAAGGTAGGTCTATGAGGTACGTTAAGAAGTAAGAGAGTGCATTAAGCAGCGAACGCACATCCATCGACCGGTACTCCGGGAAGACCTTGTAGAAATTGCGCACGAACTCCATGAATTGGTCTGCTGCCTGATTGCGTGGACTTGTTTAGCACCGCAGAGCTTCAGACAAACAAGACGTAGACGCACTTCCGAAAGTTCGTGCACGTAACGATTTGTGCTGCCGTACGAGAAGCCGGTGCCAACGGGCTGATCAACTGGAACGGTTTGGCTAGTCGACGCGGCGCGGTACGAGGAGTAGATAGGCACGCACCATATACAATGTTGGTGTACTCCTCCCAACCGCCTTCTTGGGCGTATAGCTGACCGTCTTCGCGCATGCGCCAAGGTCCAACCTCCATCATAAGACCGTCGAAGGACGAGCATCCTGGTCCACCCTGCAGGCGATACGTAGTTAGCAGATAGGGGTATAGATCGAAGGATCGGACGAGACGCACATTGAACCAGAACAGAGTACGTTCCTTGTCTGCCAGGCGACGTGCCTTGACGAGGACAAAGTAGAGGTGGGAAAGGACGGCGTCGTCAGGGAGAGATGCATACTTGGGCTCGGAGGGCAGGTGGCCAGCGTAGATGTGCAATGGCCTGCTAGGGTTCTGGTGGAGGTCGGGGAGAGTGGGGACGTAGAAGGATGCCGCGGAAGGGACTGGGTAATGCGTATAGGTGAGCAAGGAAAGCGATGGAGATTGGACTAGAAGATGCTCACTAGTCGGGGCAGGTGCGGGGGAGGCCGAGGGGGCCAAGAGAAGAGCAGCGAGGCCGAAGACAGACGGCCGGCTGCGCATGGTATGAAGAGAAGAAACAGAAAGCGGAAGAAAGAGACGAAAGACGGACGGACGTGGACTTGGACGTGGACGGCGACCAGCAGGCTCAGCGCTGTCGGCCAAAGTTAGGTCTGCCATCAGTCTCGTCCTGAACTCTGCCGACCAACGCCCTGTTCCGACATCTCGGTCCAACCGTCAACTACCGTCTCCGAGTCCGCTTCTTTGCCCATCGACGCCTTACGACCGGAGCTGGGTGAAGATCGCACACACTGGGTGAACAATGCGCACACTGGCACATTTGATCCCACTCCCGGCCACCACGCTGACACCGACAAGATAACAGCCAACCGCTCTGCGTCCCTGTTCCCCAGCCGCCCTTTCGCTCCGACGGCCATCATCTGCTCGTCCCGATGCACTCGCGTATCCTTCTCGCCATCCTCGCGTACGCTTCCGCTGCTGCCGCACAATACTTCGATGATGGCTGGCGTCCCGGTCAGCCTTTCCAACAGCCTCTCACCCAGCAGGCTCAGTTCCAGCCACGCGGCGCACCCCCGCCCCCCGCCGCGCCAACGCACAGCTTGCCATCTCTGTCCTCGCTCAGCGACATGTTCTCGCTCGAGAACGTTCTCGCATCCAAGCCGTCTCAGGAGCTCTTCCGCGCGTTCGGTATAAACATCACCGAGCGACTCGCCAACGCGACCAAGGCCATGCAGATCTGGGACGAGCGCATCCCGCTCATCACCGACGACAGCTACGGCGACATGATCGTCAACGAAGAGCTGAGTCCCGAGGAGGAGGAGAAGCGCGTCTGGTTCCTTATCATGTGCGTCTTCCTGCGCTCGTGAAAGTCGGCACTCTGACGCGCCATGCAGTACTGTCTCGATGTCGCAGCAGAATGGCATCTCTCAATTCGCGGACAAACAGTTCGACGAGGCGTTCAACCTCACCGTAGTTGAAGATGACCTCCCGGACGTCCGCTGGGGACGTATTGACTACATCAATGTCACTACCATCACGACGAAGTGGGGTGTCTGGTCGTATGTCCTGCATTCTTTTCCCTCTTGATCTTTGCTCGACGTGTATGAGTTTGTAGAGCGCCTATGCTCGTCGTGCTCAAGGACCGCGGTCAGACGCTACGCTTCTACCGCGCGACACAGATCCGCTTGCGCCCCGATGCCCTGCGCGAATTCCTCAGGACTGAACTCTGGCAACGTACTAAGCCCTGGAGCTCCGCCTTTGCGCCCGGCGGCAAACGGTTCGTGCCGCCAGCTCTCCCATTTGCCCGCACGCGACGCTGACTCCTTCTGCTGTTCACGTAGGGAATTCGTAATGGACTGGCTGGCGCTCGCGCTCACGAAGAACTACGAATTTATGCGTGTGATGCCCCGCTGGCTGCTCTACATCATCACAGGCATGGTAGGATCCGTCGTCATCAACTTCTTGCATCGTGGCGACGGCAGCCAGAAGGAAAGTAAGAAGGTAATCAAGACGAGTCCACCTACAACCGATGCAGCCCCGTCAACGATGGCAGAACCAGCGGCAGCGGGAGCAAGTTCAAGTGTCGCCAAGGGCAAGGGTAGCGCAACGCCAGTGACACCCACGCACAGAGGAAAGTCAAAAAAGGGAGGCAAGAAATAGCCCAGACGGCGACGGCGATCTATTGTCGTGAGACTCGGCCTGTATTGCTTGTGTACCTATTATTCTCCATAGTAATCAATCCCGGGATCTGGTCTCTGAAATAGTTGGGGGGCGGTTGATGGGTTATGTAGCGGGACCGAATGCGAACTGTACAACGAAAGTGAGGTGCGTGATGATGATGGAAATGAGCAAGACAAGATGGTAAACTGGAGCGTCCACTGAGTCTACTCTTTGAACGGATAGTCGAATTTTGGTTGGTCCTTCCGCCTCCAGAGCTTACGCCTGCCACCGAGCTGTCAGTGGATATAACCGGAAAACAGGAGAACGACATACTTCTTCTTCGTGGGCACGTGTTCCGCATAAATCTCCACGGCGTACTGTGCCTTAAATTCGCGAATAAAGCGCGGGTCCCAGAGCTCGCTTGCTATACCCAGGTCTTTACAGCACCGCATCAGTGCGTTGCTCTTGCACGCCTCCGTCGCCGTCGGGATTCCCGAGGGGTCAAAGTACTCTTGTTCGCCACGTGCAATCGCGACCAACCTAGTACCGCACATGTTACGTGTTGTTCGCGTGGCGGGATACGAAGTAAAAGCATACCGGCCAAGGCATACAAGTGCATACTCGCGAGAAACAATCTTCGGACCAACATTTGTCTCGCTGCGCGGTGCAAGGCCCCAACCACCAGGCCCGAAAGCCCGGTTCAGCACACGGCGGTACTTGATCTCGGGTAGGTATACCAATCCGTCTTCGCCACGAGCGTCAGCATAGAACATACGGGAAGTGCATGATCAAAACACACCAGGCTTAATCTCAACGTCGAGCGGATCGATGGGTGCGAGCAGCACGTCCGCTACCTCCTTCGGGAACGGCTGCTGAGACAGTCCATGGTAAGATCGCGACCAGTCCGTCGGCGCTCCATCGGACGGTCCCAGAGGGTCTAAGGGTGCCGCAGGCACGCTTTCGGCGGACGAAGGGGAGCCAACGCTCAGCTCGGGAGGAGGTGGTGCGAGGACCTCGTCGGCGGTTGATGGCAAACTGTCGATGATGTCCGGGTTGCCCTGCGCGAGCGCTGAACTCGCGTAACGCAGCGCCGGAGAAAAAGCACGCAGAGGTGGTGCGGCGCGCAATGTGCGCGTGGAAGCAGTGAGGAAGCGTAGACGGGTGGCCATATTCAAGTTGTCACCGTCGAGGTCTGCAACAAGACGCGTCGTTTCGCGACGCATGGCGCGGCGCGAGTGAGGAACACGTCGGTACGTCGGCGCGGGGATGCCGGAACCACGATCAAGAGCAAGACGGCGCCGGCCGGTTTAGCCCTGGACTACGCATTGCACGCAAACCGAACGTACCAAACGTTGTTCACCCTCGCCTAACCGTATCGTATCGCGTAGCGCGAGCTCCAGGCTCAGATACCGGCAGATCCATATACGAGGCACTGTAGGTATGCGGCGCTTACGCGGCTTTCCTTATCTGTTGCACCATAAGCTTCACTCTGTCAGAAGGCGTGTTTCATTCAGTCCTCCAAACGCCTGGACGGCTATAGCAACCATACGCGTCTTCTTGAAGAAGTATGATCTCATGTACTAGCGCCGCGTGTCTTTTCAGACGAAAACTACATCTCAGCCCCCTTTGATTCGTCTCTCATCCACACCGCACGCCTCACCGACTTGCCCAAGATGTTGGAATTTTATTCCTTCCCGCATCATTCTGCCGTTCCCATAACGGCACAGGTTATAGAGACGTCGGAACATTAGAGCCGACTCCGACCACGCAGCAGGTGTGGCAGACGCGGACTCGGTCTCCAAGCGGCAGAGAGTTCTCGTGCACACGGCCTTATCATCCACAGGACATATATCTACTCCATGCTAGCCGATGCCGACTCTTGTCCCTGTGCCACTTTTTTCTTGCACCTGTTCTACTTGGCGTAGCTGGCACTCCGGCTGGTCATCCTTGCTTTATTATCCCCGTAGCGACACGAGCGGGCGACTACGATGAGCAGCGAGAAAGAGCTCTCAACGGTCGAGACGCGCGCGTTTGACGCGTCCAAGACCTACGCGATGGCGGATGATGCTAGACTTGCAGAACTGGGCTACAAAAGCGAATTCAAGCGTGAATTCTCTGCGCGTTTTCCTCCACATCGATCTCTTAATGCTCTACTAACGTACATCGCTATGGCAGCTCTTCGAGACCATCGCATTCGCATTCTCCATCATGGGTATTGTGGCTTCTGTTTCCTCGACTCTGTCTTTCCCACTACTATCGGGTGGGTGTTCCTGACTTCATATACTAGGATTAACGGAGCTGAATGAAACGGCGCAGGTGGGCATGTTGGCATGGTGTGGGGGTGGCTGATTCCGTGCTTCTTCGTACTCGCGATCGCCGCCTCGCTCGCCGAGATGACCTCCTCCATGCCGTGCGTGACCGCGCTTTTCACTCAACTCGCGGGTTGCTTACATGCTTGTAGCACGAGCGCTGGACTTTACTACTTCTCCGCTAAGCTCGCTCCGCCTGAACATTCGGCCCTCGCGAGCTGGATCACAGGCTGGGCGAACATTACTGGTCAAGTTACGCTTGTGTGCTCCATCGACTACACATGGTAAGCGCCAGCGCCTTTTCCTTTCCCCCGTCGTATCTCTGATCTGAAGTCGTGTCGGGACTGTTGTCCCCTTCCAGCGCGCTGATGATTACGTCCGCAATCACGGTCGGTTCCGACGGGGCCGTCGTCCTCTCCGCCGGTGCCACATACGGCATCCTGATAGCCATCCTCTTCGTTCACGGCCTCGTCTGCTCCGCCGCCACAAAGATTCTTGCGCGTCTGAACCTATTTTACACCGCCATCAACAGTATGTTTATCCCTATATATGCCATGGCATCCCTGCCTGATCGAATATTCGCTCTTCTTGCTGTCTATCTTCACCTTTTTGTCTTGTCTTCAATGTGCAGTCGGCACCAGCGTCGCGGCCATTATCGCCCTTGTTGTCGGAGCGGGCGATGGTCGCGTCTCTTCGGAAGTGGCGTGGACGATGTTCGAGAACAACACGGGCTGGGCAAATAGTACGTAAACACTTTGGCCTATTACAGCCGTGTCGTTGACCTGCGCCTCCCCCCGATAGGTGGCTTTGCGTTCCTACTCGCTTTCACTGCGCCAATGTGGACGCTCACGGGATGTAAGCACCCGCTCCGTCTTTATCCCCCGTGTTATATCACCAAAGCCGGAATCATCCAGATGACTCGGCTGCACACATATCTGAAGAAGTCGCAGGTGCGGCTTGGTCGGCACCCCTGGCGATTATGATAGGTGTCGGCGGCACTCAGCTCCTAGGCTGGGGTCTCTTCATCGCTGCATCGTATGCGACCGCATCTGTTCCCGATCTGCTGGGAACAAGCCTCCCTCTCCCGATGGCCCAGCTCTTCCTCAATGTGATCGGAAAGCGCGGTATGCTCGCCATCTGGAGCTTCATTATCGTTGTGCAGGTACACAATTCGCGTTCTCCAGCATGCGTGGCGCTGATACGCGTGCGATCAGTTCGTGACGGGTGCGGCACAAGGCGTCGACGCGTCGCGTGCTGTATTCGCGTTCGCGCGCGACAACGCGCTTCCTGGCTCCCGCTGGCTCAAACGCGTTGATCCGCGCACGCGAACGCCTATTTTCGCCGTCTGGTTCGTTATGGTCCTTTCGGGTGTTTGCGGCTTGCTCGGATTCAGCACGGCTGCACTCAACTCCCTCGCCGGGTAGGCCTATCTTTTTGCGTTAAAAGAGAAGAAATAATGAATGTACAATGTGCAGAGCTGCGGTCATTGGGCTTTATACATCATACGGTGCTCCCATATTCATGCGTGTCACGTCAGGGCGCAACCGCCTTGTACCGGGGCCGTTCACGCTTGGAAAGTGGTTCTTGCCGATCGGCATCGTCGCGGTGTCATGGATCGCGTACGTGGATTCTGAACCAGTTGGTGTAGCCACTGACACTGGAATTTCTTGCAGTTTCATCGTCGTCATTCTGCTCTTCCCTTCTGTCGCGAACCCAAGTGTGCAAGATATGAGTGTGTTCTCATACATCAGTCACATTACGCTGTACTGACAGACGGCCAGATTATGCAATTGTCATCATCGGCGCCGTTTTCATCTTCTCTGGTCTGACATGGGTATTAAGCGCGCGCAGGTGGTTTACGGGGCCAGTATCGAACTTGACTGGCGGTGGCAGCATAGCCGAAAATGATAAATCAGGTTGAGTGCATCTGAACTGAGGCTCTCAGAATGTACCCTTATGCCATGAGAGGTTTATTCCGCGTCTCTACGAGCTACTTGATCCTGATTCCCTCTCTCAGAAATAGTATACACTGATAATTTCGACTTCATTCCGCAGGTGTGTCAGTCCTCGCCTGGAAGTGCGGTTCTCGCCGTGATCCATCGATCCCATCTCACATCCTCGGTCCATACGACTGTCTTATCCACCTTCAAAACCAAAATGTCCTTCAGGGCTTTTGGTTTCTCGCCTGCCTTGAGTCGCTTGATTTCCTTGTCAACAGCGTCGAGCCATTCGCGTGCAACATGCACCTGATCTGGTTTCAGTATAGGCTTGCGGAAGGCCCAGAGCGCCCTGTCCGTCGCGTGTGTGACATAGCCTGCGCATATCAGTCATGATGCACCTGCTGCGGGCCAGCAATGGGCTCACCGAGCGGCCGAACCTGCTCAGGCGTCCACTGGATTTCATATCGCGCAACCGGGAACCCCGCTGCCAGCAGGTCGCGGTGTAGCAGCCGCACAGGAAGGTGTACTTGACCCTGGCTCAGTATGTCTCCGAAAAGCCTAAACACCTCCTCTTTTGTCATCCTCTCCTTGATTCTCCCTTCGCCAGCATAGATATCCATCAACTTCTCCACGACGTCTGCGGGATAGTACCGGAGAAGGTTTGTCTTGACATCCGCGACAGTTTCCACAGGGTGTGCGATGGCATAAAGATACCATTCCTCCGTGAGATCGCCCAGTACCACGCTCCGCACACCATGCGCCGCCAGCCCGCGTGCGAGCCCGCCGGATCGCTGCCAGGCCATTGCGCCTGGTTCGGCTGACATCCAATGGCCGTCAGCTGCACCGCGGAATGTGCCGTGAGCTCCAAGCGCCTCAGAGTCGATAAGATCTGTCAAACGCCTCCAAGGAACGTGTTTGGGATCGCGAAGCGTAGAGAGAATATCGGGTGCGGACGGGTCGAGGCCCAATGCCATGACGAATGCGTCAAATTGCTCATCGAGCTCTGCGAGCGGCTTGGGATCGGTCCTAGGAATGTTTGAGTGAGCATGTAGGATGCATCGCAAGGGCAATGGTGTACGAGATGGCGTTGGATTGCAGAACCGCTGAGGTGAAAGGGGCGAGGACACCATGAGGTAGATGCGATGCGTAGTGCAGGAGCTGATGCACAGAGTGTGCGCCGGCAGAGAGCCCAGAGACCTCGATATCGTCCGGGTCCCCACCGAATGCAGATATATTCGCCTTCACCCACTCCAGAGCGAGCCATTGATCCTTAAAGCCATAGTTGCCGTCAAGCCCAACTTTCGCACTGGCAAGGAAGCCAAAGACGGAGAGCCGGTAGCCGATGTTGACGAAGATCTGATTGCGCGCTTCACTCGCATACTGATGTTGACCGGAGAGTCCGTGAGGGGAACCAAATTGCAAAAATCTGGGTATCCGATTCGTTGTTTAAAACGGAGAGATTGTGCAACGGAACTTACCCGCCGTGAATATAGACTTTAACGGGAAACTTGGCCTCTGAGGGGAATGATGGAGGAACGACTACATTCACGAAGAGTCTTAGAGGCGAACATGGTAAGTGTCGGAGGTAGGGGAGTACAAAAAAGTGACAATCTCATACGGATCTTCGGAGGGTTCTCCATTGCCCAAGACATCCTTGATGGGCACACCTGGGGTTTAAGCTTTAAGGTTTGCGAAGGGAAACGGTAGCGGGAGAATTTTATGTACCAACAGCTTGGCCATTATTTGCCGGCTGCGCCGCGTCTTGTAGACAGTCGATGAATCAAATGCATTGGCGGGCCGAAGTGTAGACAGTCACCAGGGAGAATCAGCCTGAGGATATGACGATTCACATACACTTGCTTTCCCTAATATATTCCTTGTCTTCGTAACGGTAATCGTCGGGAAGAGGCTGTGGGTCTTTCCATCGTCCTACTGGCGCGGAAAATGGAATCTCTGGGCAGCTGCGTTAATTTCCTCCCGCTATCGACGTGCAGCAAACCAACCCAGGAAGCAGGCCGCGCCATTTCTTGCCCTACGACCTTTCACCGGACCATAACGTGTCTGAATTTCCACTTTATCCGCGGAAGTCATGAGCTCTTCATCTAGATGAGTGTTCGCCATAGTGCTGTGCATGACTGTGCTGGCATGAATGTCGGTAGCAGCTTTCGCGCTCTCTTTATAGGCGCACGGTCCCGTGAGCGGATGGACGGAACTGCGATATTTCCTTTCTGAACCGAGATGTAGATAGGACAATCTAACCCCACGATACGATATCCAAACTTTCGAGCTAAGCAGTCAATCCTTTTGGCATGACGGCGTTCTCAGCTGGTTTGGTCTTTGCCCTGTAATCTCGGCACATCTCAATCATGGGCACCCTGTAATAGACGTCAAGTGATGTCCAATAGCAGATGAAGACAGCTTGTACCATTTTACATGTTCGTGGGTGTTAATCCATTCGATGAAGCGTTCCTGTGAGGATGTTTAATGAATGACGATGCTGCGGATGAGATAAAACGCACAAGCATGAGAAGGACGTGAGGACGGCCTATGATAGTGGTAAATGGATTAGCACTCCCGGTTAGTTTGCGGTGCAGCCTTTACCAGATACATCCTGCTCGATGATTCAGCACTGTTCGTGGAATCGATATCTGCCATATCTCACCGGATGGATGGTGATAGGGAATATAAAGTTTTCTTCCTCTCTGGAACGGTTCATATACGTATACAAGACGAGTACCTAACATACCGATAGAGGTACGTGAATGTATCCTTCCACAACTGCTCTACTTCGCGAGTGCTTACCTACGAAGATGAATCGACGTCAACGTAAAGATCTGGTTAAAGCCACAGAGGTAGTACCCAGCCATGGGAGTTTGAGCTTGATTTAATGAACCTGTGCCTCGCTTGAGACACCATAGAATCGTATTAGATGAATAGGACGCACATCATGGGAGGCAGGTCATCAAGATACCTTGACGGAAGGCTTTGTATAAAGGTCTTCAGAACGATGTTTGCAGGGATGCATACCAGTTCGCGGGAATTTCCACCAGACCAGTTTCCTTACCTCGCTGAAGTGGCTTCATCCAGACCTCTGCTTTAGCGGAATAGTCGATTTTCGTCCATCTGTCCTCATCCCGTAGATAATACGCTTGCGAACTTGCTTGGCTGTTAGATTATGTAGAAGGGCGTAAAGAGATCCGTACTCGTGCGCCATGTTGGAGTGGTCTAGAAATGTGAGAAGTGCGCTACCACCCTGATTACCGGGTACTAGCGTACCGTATTCGATGCCTTTCTCGAGCAGTAGATTTGTGCCCTCTTTACTCGTTTCCCACCAAGGCGCCACGCTTCCCTTCGGTGGGGATCCGTTATTGAACGTAGTGAGTAGGTTGTAGGTATGATCGAGGATGTCTTTCTGCTGCCCGAACGTCATGGAGACCGGGTTCTACGAAGCATGTCAAACTTGCTACCTTTTTATATTAATTATAAAGCGACACTTCATGCGAGTATCCGTGAAGCCCTCTGAAAGAAGGTGGGCCATGTACGGCGACATATGGGGAGGTGCGTACATCTCATGTCCGGCGTCACGAACAGCCATCATTTGCTCAGGGAAGGTCTCCAAGCTATGGCCTGCACCGGATGGACTTAGCTTACACAACACATAAGAATGCCATTTACCTGGGATGAACCACGTGGTTGTGATATCGTACTTCTTGAACAGCTTCAGGAGGCGCGGGACGCCAACCTCTCCCGCATACATTCCCTAGTAAATGGTCAGACTGTTCGTATCTCAAAATTGGTCTGCGAGGTGACATACCCTCGATATGTCCCCGGGGGAGTCTTCGCCACCATACGAACCCAGCCTGTAGAGGAGCGATGAAGATTCGCGGGCGTCATTCCGTTTTTGCGTGCGTCAGACGTACCAACCAGCTACCGCATCCACATCCACGCCAAACCCTATTAAAACAGTTCGAGACATCGGACACTACCGTGTAGCACAGATACAGTGTGCGGCGACGCCATGAAGGGCCATCCCTCAGTTTTTAATCAGTAGTGTGCAAGGCTTATCGCGGACCATCGGGTCGCCGCAGGGAGAATTCTCATGAGGATGAACCGAGACAGCAAGAAGTTTCTAATTGGCCTCGCGACCCCGAAAACAAGGGAGGTCGGTGCTACATGACGCGTGACGGGCTAAGAAGGCTCGGTGCGTGCCTGGTAGTACTGTCTGGGCTCTGGAGATCTGGAGCATCGCCGATGTTGAGTCTCCCCTTCGAACTCAGGCTGTCGGTGACTACCGGCCAGCGACCCCAGAGGCGTCGGTCACCTGACGGGTCATTGACAGTGTGACGGTGAACGCGGTAAAACATGCAGTCGCGTCCTAATTGCTATCAAACGTTCATTTGTGTCCCTCTTGGACTACATACCATACAATCATCCGACCGTGCACTCGCAACCCGAGTCTGTTAAAATGAAGGACTCTAAACTCAAGACTCTATCCCTTGACACCACAGGCGTAATGCCGCTCTCGAGGATGCCAAATAGGCCACTATCTACTGTCCGTCTTCCACCGTCAGGTCCATCGCCACGCCCGTCTTCTAGCCTTTCATTGCAACCGCCTTCGAGTGCGTCCTCTCTACGTCCTTCTTCTCGCGCTTCAACCCATCGTCCAATATCGCCTGCGTCTCTTCGACCAAGTTCACAAGCTTCACAACGACCAGCCTCTCGTTTCTCGTACAGGCCTCCAAAGCAGGCTTCACGTCTACATGCCCTTTGCGGGTCACTGGTCCGAAAAATTATTGGTCTCTCTAAGAAGTTCGATGAAGAAGCGTTTGAGAAGGCTGTTGAGAACACAACAAGAGACCTTGACTTTGGGACTAAGGCGGCTCCCGGCGCTGATATAAATAAGGTGGACAACCGAATTCGCCGGTGTGTCGGTAAACGGCTACAATTTACTCGTGGCTTATAGATAGCCTAGCTTGGCACAGAAGGCTCGTATACACTCGCATGATACGTGGGCGGCCGCACTTGAAGCCTCTTTCGCGGCTCTTAGATCCCACATGCAAACGCAGAGGGATCTCGACCAGGAAATCACGGTAAGGAATACACCACTTTCATACCGGATCTGTGTCTGAGGTCGACAAATAGATAGGTCGGCTCGCAGAACACATACAGCTACTGGTGCACCGCTTCGGCCTGATTGTTGACTGATTGGCTGATACTACGTGGACGCCGTAGATCATTCTCGCTGCGCCACTTTCAGAGACCAGCGAACCTATGGCCCTCGAATATCTGACAAACCTTGACAACCCTCAGCCACGGAGCACAATCATCACTTGGAAAGATATTCTCGATGAAGAGCCTTTTCAGGGTCAGCACTGGGAAGGCGTGTACGGCCTTCTTCCTGGAAGCACAGTGGAAAGATGGGAGACGCAGAGTCTCGAGAGCACGCCACCCTTGTCTCCCCTCAGTTTCGATGACGACAGGCTTTCTCAGGCCCTGTCGCCGCCTTCGGGCGTGACGCCGGAACGTGAGGTCGGCGGCGAGCCTTTGGCACCATCGTCGTCTCCGGAGCAAGCACCACGGACAGTTTTCTTCTACGACCATCGTCAAGACATAGAGACGCTTCAGTTAAAACAGTACTGGAGAAAGGAGTGGCATATCCCCCATCCCACCGAGGTCGGGGATGAATTGGGTATCGGTCAGCCCGATACAGATTTCACAAGCTGCCCGAGTTCATACCGTCCTCATAGATCCTTCCTTGATTCGTGAGCTAGGAGAACGTAGGTATGCTCCCCATGACAAGGCAGGTGACGCTATGAACATGCACGCACACTCTGACTCTGATGCATCAGGCTCATATCAGAGAACATGACGCTGTGCGCGAAGTGTTGATAGGTCTCCAAGGACGGAAGAACATAATGCTTAGGTGGACGAGTCGCGGAGGGACTGACTTCTTCTTTGAGGTTCGTGTGTTGCTTTTGGTGTCGGACTTTAATTGAAGTTTACATAGCCCGTCCCTAACGGTCCCCGAGTTGCCCACCTAACTTATACCTCCCTGCGATCGGTTATGTCGAGTTTTTGCCGGCTAGCAACGACCCTAGAGCATCTAAGGAAGTTTGTCAATAGGACCTATGCCATTGTCATCAGGCCGGAATCACTGGATGCCTCCTCGCGTATCATTCCTGGACACAGTAAACGCTTGACCAGGTGTACAGAGGCATTCGCAGAGGCATTGAATGCACAGATATGCGCTTTTGACGCTTGGTGCGCTTCTCAGGAACAGGCCATTGGCCTCGCAACTGCAGGAGTGGGCTCGCCTTTCGTCGTCAGCTTTCTGGGTTTGGAACAGAGACTACGAGAGGCATTTTCTTCTAGCTTCGACAGAGCTCTGGACGTGACGAGGAAGGTTATGCGAGACATATCAAGTCCACAAGACCGTGATGCGGAAGTTTGGATGCTAGCCGAGCTACCCGCTTACTTCCTCCCCTCTACCATCTCCAGTCACTTCCTGGATACACTTCTACAGTCTGCGCAGGACAACCTGGCTATTGGGGATTCAGTCACATATGAAGTTTTGATGCGCATGTTTGTTGCCGCGGCGGAGCCTATGTGGGCGGCGGTCGGTCGCTGGCTACGTGACGGGATGGCCATCCACGAAGCCGGGGTCTCAGGTACGAAGACAGGGCATTATAAACTCGACGACGAGTTCTTTATTGAAGACAACCAACTCCTCGTGCTGGATCCGGATTACTGGGCGGAGGGATTTGTCCTAAAAACACCGGACTTCGATAGCGCAGGTCTCAGCCCATTGCCGCGCTTCTTGTGGCTCTCCGCTCCCCATATACTTGCCGCGGGCAAAGCTGTTGGCCTCATGAGGATGTTGGGTATCCATGCAATGCAATCCCGGTCGACCGCGTATCGAGAACCATGGTTAGTACTTTCCTCGGTCATAGACCCGAAGGCGCGCTTGTACTCGGTGGAAGATGTCTCTAGGCTCGTCTTCGACAGCCTTACACACAGATGTCAGGTCCCTCAAGCGCAACTCATTCAGACACTTTTTGAGGAGTGTCAATTCTGGCGTCATCTATCCATCATTCAGGATGTTTTTCTAATGAGAAGAGGCGATGTAATGTCCGAGGTTGCCGACACAATATTTACTAAAGTGAGTGGGGGAATTGGAAGGTGAGTGTGAGGTCCTTATGCGTATCTGTAGATAGATTCGGGCCAAATTTGGACGGATTACCATTTCCTGAACAGCGCCTTGCGGGATGCCGTAGAAGCTGGCACAGAGGAACAGGTCGATGCCACGCCTTTTAGGCTTACGTACCAAGGTTCTCGCAGGGAGACGCACACCCGCGCGCTCGCTTGCCTAAGCCATCTCACACTGCAATACGCATCGCCTTTCCCGCTGACCTACGTCTTTGGACCGACCGCGATCAGCATGTACAGCAGCGTTTTTGGCCTTCTGCTCCAAATTCGGAGGGCCAAGCACGCTCTGGAGCGAATCTTAGTCAGGACGGGCTCTGACAGAGTTACCAGATCCAGCAACGACATGAAATTCTTCTATGCAATGCGTAACCGCCTTTCGTGGTTTGTCTGGTACGATTTGTCACCTTTGCTTCAAGATTCAGGCTGAATTCATCTCAGTGCGCTACAAGACTTCATCGTAACATATGTGAGATCCCTACATGTCTATAAATTGTTTATTGCCGTCACTAACAGTTTCAAAGGTTTTGCAGACCGCAGTATCTCAGCTTAATGAGCTGTTGAGACGAGCGAAGTCTCTGGATGATGCAATTCAGATACACGACGCGCAGTAAGTCTGCCTCTTCCCTGGATAATTTTCCGCTAACGTTAGAGCACGATGATCATCCAGCCTGTGCAAGGTTGTTACTTTATGTTTCCTCGATAACAATGTGCGCATGGATCCCTATCCCATTGGTACCCCCTGATACCCTCTAGAACGCGAAATTACTCCAGACAATTATTTCCATTCTGAGCATGTGCCTCGACTTCGGCGACTACTTCGTTGCTTTCACCGGCGGCACCACTTATAATCCCTCTCGCCCACGCTTTGCGACACACCGCTACCGGAGCCGGCGTGTTGAACGTCTCCGGAACAATACTGTTGGCTTTGTCCTTCCACAGACAGAAAGCTCAGACAGCGATTCAGACGTGGAGTACGACGCTATCGAGGAGAGGCTGCGTGAGGCATCCCTATCCATGCGCACATCTATATCCCTTTCGGATCAAGACTTCTTCAGTCAAGTGGATAGAATGTCTGGAGAGCTGGACGGGCTCATACGCTTTTTCAGGCGAGGCGTTGAAGAGCTGGCGGGGAGCACTTCGGAGGCAGCGTTGACGTTCGGTATTTTGGCCTTTGCAATGGAGGACTGGGACAGATAGCTGGATCAACGCTGCCAGTGTACTATTGGTAATGAAGAAGCGAAATCCAGGTGAGGATCTCACATAGCCAAGCTAGTATAAGTTGTACGGTGCTGGCCTATCCGCTAGGCGAGGGAACGCGTTCGTATTCGCTAGCACGACCATCCGTTTTTCATGTGAGATATATCCACGAATGTAACCACGGTAGATCATGTTCGCAACCAAACACTCTGCTTCGTCCAGGGTAACATCTTGACCCGATATTCTTGAAGCCGAATGGAACATCGCAACCGGAACACGATTGCTCTTTTGAGAAGCCACCCAGCTTGAGCCAACGGTAAGCGGAGGTCTCGGGTCCCAAGACTGCGAACGCACACTCTCCGGAAGAGCCCGCGGATAGAGAGCTCTCTCGCTTTCTCTAGGGTAAGGTACAAGTTGAGGTCTATTAGCCTGAGCTCCCATTTGTTAAGAGCATCGTCATAGTCTCTGATGTTTCCAGATCGGATCGCTTCAATGAAGGGAGAGTAGAGTTCGTTCAAGGCAGGAAAGGAGACGAGAAGCTCTTCAGAGGGTAAATGACCACGCAGAATTCGCAGAGGTATAAGATATGTTAGTATGCGCCTGACATATGTTTAAGTGGAGGGGTGGACATTGCTTCACGAAAACTCACTCGCGGTTGTTGGTTGCATCATTGTGGCAAGAGTAAAAAGCAAGAGTCAGCTCCTTCTCCGCCTACCTCCGCTATTAGGTCAGGAATAACAAACGGCCAGAAGGCTCACTTTTGTGTAGTCCTCGTTGAGAAAGCTCAACATGCCGATATAATACCTGTATGTGACCTTCATCTTCGTCAGCGACCGTCGGTCCGCTGGGATGAGGGGAATACTTGGTGTGATTTCGGGTATGCGCCCAGAGCCGGCATGTCCGTATTGGCGTCAAGACTACGAAGAATGCTCTTCGATAACGATATTTTCCGAATCTGACTGGATAACGGTGCGCACTCGCAACTAATAGGGCGGACAGCTCACCCGGAAATAGCTCTTCATTATGAGACCAACAACGTAGTACACTCCCCATTTTCGCGAGAGTTGGTACGGAGAAGTTCTTGACTTGGGTCAACAGGCGTCTGCTGGAGGGCAGGGACGCACCGATCTGTCATGCAGAGCGTGAACGCTTTTTGAATCGTTCTTGCGGCATCCTCCATCTTCGATTCAGAACCTGTCCCCGCGATTTGTACGTCTGCCTATATTTCAAGCCATGAGTCCGAGATCCCGCCCGGAACGGTAAGAACGCACATCAAGAGCCAGATCACGCAGGTCTCGCAAAATCGCAAAGAGAACAGGCAGAGTCCAGCCGTTGTTGGCCTCGAAGAAACGGTAAAACAAGCTTCGCCGTGATATGTTATCATTCCGGTTACGGAGAAACGGGCGGCGTACTGGACGAGAGTAGTGTGTTCCTTGAAGGCCTCCAAGTAGCGTTTCTTCGCAATATGGGAAGTAACCAGGACATATTGGATCGTGATCTCGTCCCAAGGAGAGTCAATCATGCCTTCATAGTGGCGCAACGATTGTCGCTGCAGAAGCAGGGTTGGTTCCGAGAGAGATGCGGAGTCGAACTTAACGGACCGTTGGGTTGCGGAACTCCTTGACAAGGTCCTTGCCGTGCGGACTGGTCGGCCTGACGAGATACGCAAGATCCGGACCCTCATTAGAATGTAGAGCGACCGCTATTAGCTCGAGGAGCTCAGTGTACTTGACCATGGTGGCCTATTGGCGGTGAGCGCTGAGCTGGACGTGTGCGGGTGATCACAGCGATCACGTCAACGTCGATGGTGACGACGCCGCTCGGCCGTACTAGGATAGTTCAAGGTTCGAATTTTTCGCGCGCCGCTGTTCAGAGCAAGGTATCGATCCCTAGCCATCATCCGTCTTTCTTCTCTTCTCACCTCTTCTACATAATCTACAGCAGCTGCAGGAAAGCCCGGGAAATGGCGCGCACGAATGCAGGAAATGCGTCGAGTCGCATCGTCTGCAAGATCGTCTGCGTTGTTCTCGCTTGTTTTCTCGCATTGGAGAACCATCATTTTACCAAGGGAGGGTTTTGAGGGTCCTTTGAGGCGTGTAATCTTAAGTTTCCCGAGAGTTATTCACGCAGCTTTCGATGTCATATCTGGAATCTTATAATCCCATGTCTCCCTCGCCCCTTTTATCGCACCCCGTCTTTCTGAAACTCCACCATAGCTTGTTTGGCATAGAGATGAACCATGCTTCCATGCCGCAACATCAACATTGCCCGGGTCGGGAGGGACACGAGTACTTATGGCTCCGGGTCCCATACCAGTCCCCCGTTCCCAGCCTCGTTTGCTAAATGTGATGCAATACGTGATCGATGATCTCTCCAAGTTGGACTACCATGCTGGCATGCCCGTTCTGTGGCCACTGTCATATGCTCTCTCTTAGCACGAGCTTAGCGGGCTCATTAAAGGAGACCAACATTGTGTATAGACAAATGCGAAGCCAGCTATACGTAGCATCATAGTAACAGCCACACCTTGGGCCAGGAAAGTTGTACATTGTCCGGCAACCGTACTCGGAGCCTTGGGAGTCCGTGCGCGTTGATGGACTGGCGATCGTGAGCACAGTTGACGTCTTGACGCCGCTGGTAAGCATAAGATATGGGTCCCCATTCGCCCCCGCCGCGGCCTCCACAGCATTAATATTCTCCCATCTTCCCCGTCTCTACTAGCACATTTCACCAATGGCCCTGCAGCCCTCCTTGAAATCTCTCATCATTGCCGGCTCTCCTGGTTCCCCTCATACCCTTGAACTCTTCTGTACGCCACTCAGACTGGACGGAGCTCTGATCACGATACTAACTCTCGCTAGTGGACTATGTCTGCCCATTCAGGTGCATCTCGTACTCGAGACTGCGTCGGCGGGGGTGTGTTGTGCTGACCCTTCTTAATTTACAGCCGAAAGATGACACTGGTCGTCAACTCTGTCCTGAAGCCCCTGTTCGATGAAGGCGGGAAATACTCAGGCAAGGTTAGCCTGCATTCGCAAGCGTCGGTGATATGCACTGATTGCAACTTCAAGGTCAAGGTAATCTTCCGTAACCAGGTCCAGCCGTGGCACGCGTCCTCGACGTTCGTGCATGAAGCGGGTATTGCAGTTGGTTCATCTTGCCCGCCTGTGACGCAGCATCGGTGAAAAAGTGCCACAGGTCGCTCGCGCTGCCCCTGAGAAATTCTGGGCGTTCTCGGTCCTTGTAAACATCTAGGCTCAAGCCTTTGTAGAGATAGATGCTAACTCGACCCCCCACAGCTTATGGAACGCCAGGAAGAGTTCTATGACATTCCAACGTCTACTATGACACCACTTCAAATTCGCGAGAAGCTGGCAGAAGTTGCATCCCAGGCCGGACTGACTAGCGTCCAAGTCAAAGCGTTCTCTGACGCACTCGCTCTGAAAGGCTCTCCGAATGGTGGCGTCTCGGTTACCGACGAGCTGAAGTACACTAGTACGTCACCAGTCAAATCAGTATCAGCTCACTAGCCGGAATTCTCATGCACTGCAGTCAAAATCTCCCGCCAGAATGGTATTCATGTTTCCCCGACCGTTCTTTGGGATGGCTTGGTTGCGAACGAGATCTCAAGCTCCTGGGGATCGAAGGAATGGGCAGACTTCCTAGCTAACAAGGTGATCGCCCAGTGAGCGAATGACGCTCGTTCGCAGATACAGGAGCAGAAAACATGATGACATACTGTGAATATCAAGGTCTCAAAGTGTAGAATAGGCAGTAAAATGTAGCTGCAACAGACTCAATGCTCTCAAGGTGTTTGTATGAGTCCTTCCAAGACTGCCAGTGTTGCTTGCGCGTCCGCCCTGCCGCGACTTTTCTTCATGACCTTCCCGACAAGCTTGTTGATAATTTTCATATTTCCCTTCCGTATAAGCTTGACCTCGGTAGGTGAAGAGGACACGACATCTCGACATAGGATTTGAAGTGCGCTGTCCTGGAGTGTTAAAAGGGCGAGTTCGTCCGCCAGCTGGTGGGCCGGTTTATCTGACGGATTATCCAGCAGAAAGCGGAGCAATTCCTTCCCCGAATCGCCTGGATAGAGGGGTTAGCTGGCGAACAAGTTTACAGAAGGAAATCTGACCAGTCATGCTGCCGCTTTGTACCATTTGTATGAGCTCGCCCATTTGTGTGGCCGGAATGGTATTTTGCTGGAACATCCTGCCGCGTCGCGTTAATTGACCAAGAAGCTCGTGTGTCAGCCTGAGACTGAGGGTTAGCTGGAAGTCCGTCCGTAAATACAAGAGAAGACGTCCCAGTTCACGACGATTTTCGCGTCGTTTTCTTTGGTTAACTCGTCGAAGTAAGCAATAATCCCACCACCAGTCTTACCGTCAAAGCCCACTTCTTTCTGACTATCAACAATCATGAGCACATCGACGTCGCGGTCACTCAACCCGCATTTAATCAAACGTATCCGTGTTTTCGCAGGGAGTTCTGGCATACTGCCGCGTATTCTCTCGATGTATTCCTAGCGCAAAAGGTGAAGACTAGCCTCCTGTTCTGGGACGCAGCAAGCTTACTGAGCAGAGGACAAGCGGCGGGATATTCGGATCAGGCATGTACCTGTAATCCGGAGAGTTCTCTTTGCTTCGAAGCTTAAAGGTCTCATGGCTGTCCTCGTGAAATCCGCGCGTCTCCTGAGGCACCGTCTCTCCTCTCTCCAAAAGCGAGATATGGCGGAACACCTCAGCGGCTGTGCAGGGCCCCGTGAACCCCTAGTACCCGTCCAGGGAGGGTAACCTTACATATAGCGATCATCATATACTTTATACTGTTCAAGTTCTTGATTTCACAGCGAGTGCCTGGAGGCCTGCCAGGACGATTCACCGACACATTCACGTCACATCGGAGCGAACCCTGTCACGAATACCATGGGAGAGCCGTCAAAAAAGAGACAAAAGCCAGGTACCTGCTCCATGTTACCATCGCTTGAGCCCACCGCCCTCAGGATGGCTTGCAGCGAGCGAACATAGTCGCCCGCCTCCTCGGGCGAACTAAAATCGAAGTTATCAGAGTGTTGGTATGTCGAGACGAATACATTGCCAAACCGCATGTCAGGCTTGGAGACAATTTCCATGAGGCCCGAACCCGCTCTGTTGAGGTCTATTGATAAAACTCTGCGCCTTGCATCAAAAGCGGTCTTGGCTGTGTCCTATGCATGATGAATACCGCAGCACACTACGCACACTATTTGGGCACAAGACTACCTGTTCCAGTTGAATTTGTTCAATGCGCACGGATACACCACTCTGGGTGAGATTTAGGTAACCACCCTTGGAAAAAGGATCTGTAAATCCAGTGCTGAGTACCGCAAGAAACCTGTTGATAGGCGGGACGGTTTACTGTATCGCTGCGTAATCTGATAACCGGCGGGAAGGTCGGAATAGAAATAGTGCTTCCGGTCAAATGTCGAGCGTGTTTGAATATCAGAATCCAAGGCTAATGCTGTTCGAACAGCTAAGTCCACGCATCTCGGATTAAGCCGCTGGGAAGATATATTGAGGAGATGCCGTGTGTCCAGCCAGTACGTTCATAACGCACAGGAAGAGTGCCAGGAAGAGAAGCATCAAACATGGACACGTGTGTATTGGGTACTTGTTCATATCCAGAAGTCTGTGCAGCTGATTCAACCAAGCCAGGGATGTCAAGGATGTTAGGATGCCTTGTTAGAACGGCGTTTACCTGAGAAAATCTTGTGACGCGACTTGATTTGGGCGTGCACTTCTATGCCTACCACGATCTCCCAGTCTGGCCATCGCGCATCTGGTATAAATGGCCTTGCCGTATGCAAGAGAGCTGTTCTACGCCAACTAGAAGAAAATCCAGAGCCCGAGTGCGGTATTGACCGGGAGAGCATGAGGGCGAAAGCAACATAGCGTTCGTGTGATGCGCCGGTATCACTGATACACCGGTCGTGACCGCGTCATGACCGTCATGTGCTCAGGCTAGGACGGGATCGCATGTACAGGCGCACTATGGGCGCACGCGCCAACCTTTGGGATCATACAACAGCTGGGAACCAGTATGAGCGGAAAGAACACGCATCTGGCATTCTACACATATCTATCTTCCCCACGTTCACCATCTAGCTTAGCTTCAAACCATTGCTGACCCCTTGGCTGACCCTAATGTCGTTTATGCCGGAGTCTCTCCTACCTGTCAGGCCGGATTCTTGTACTGCTGCCAGTGCTGACTCCAGTCCATCCGGAGTAAACAGGTGAGGCACACCATCGCAATTCATGGGCTTTTTCAATTTACCGGTGGCTCATAAGGCGTGGACAGTGACCCGTTTGAAAGCCCTGGTCGAATTGACCTCAGCAGGCAAGATCTGCCGTCGTGCTTATTGCAATGTTTGTTGGGTTATTGCTTACAATTCCCTGTTTCAGGGCCGAGAAGATTATTCACGTTTATTCTCTCGCCCTCGGAAATGTCGATGCTCGAATTATAATCAGGCACGTCCTTCTCCCTCTTTTGTAATCCATGTACTGGAGGTATATTCAGAATCGAGCCCTCAGCTGTGGAGAAGCCAAATGAATACTACTTCTTCCTGGCGTTGCGCGCTGGCACAATTGAGCGGCCCATCGCGAGGCCGACCATCATGAATCTCTCAGTACACCCCAGAGAGCTTCACTTCAAAGTCTTGTGCGTCCTGGCACTTTCCTGTAGACTCGCTTGTCGCCGACCTTTCTCCAGCGCCTTCCCCCCGAAGAGTTCCATACCCGCGGGCTGTTTGTGGTCTTTGCGCGTGTGGCTGAGCTATAATGACATTGATCATCGACTTTTCTCCGAAGAACGCCTTTGGATTGCTTCGGACCCTGACTTTCATTCGATTGAGGATGCCCGCCTCGCTAAATTACACAAGGTCACATCGATGTCAAAAGTCTACAAGGTACCTGTCGGCGCGCTAAGTGTGAACATGATTGCGACGTAGGCATCTCTTTCCCCCCATTGCGCTAGTCTCATGCAGCCACTCAGATGGAGTGATCTTGGTGCTTCTGCGTACCGGCTCAGCCTATCGTACGAACACGAGGGTGTCGGCTGTACAATTTTCGACAATGTCAAGATGCGGCTGGATTGTCCGCCGGAAGATATTCACTTCGTGATATAGTACGTGCTCGTCACGTATCGCCTCAATTACGCTGATAGTGTACGCAGCCTCATCCCAGCGCCCTCTACACCACGCGGTGCCACCTATCGCCTGCGTGTATGGATACGGTTCCCGGCTTCTCGCATAGACTCTAATGCTCTTCCCAACAACCAAGAAACTATCTGTCAACGTATTTGGAGCTCTGAGGAATTCAAGGTTGGACATGCTCTGGACTTCTCAGCGTTGGGACGCCGTACAGTCATCGGCATGCAAATCGGTGTCGCCTCAAACTTCACCTCAGTGAGCGAACTAACTTATTATGCTCACGATCAAAAAGTCAGCCCCCATATATCTGATGAGGTCACTGATGCAAATGACGGAGGGGCTTAGTACGGAGTCTTATGCCTACTGTTGCGGGCCGCCGATGGTCTCATGTATCTGTAATTTATTGGACTTATCAGTTTTCATGTAATCGTTAACATACTCATGGTTCTCACGGATAGTTTGCCATTGGATTTGATCATTCATGTAGTGCTATAGTGAGTAAGAATACAGGATTATGCAGTACAAGCAAGACAGGATGTCTACTAAAGTAGAAACTGACGCAAGTGGGAATATAGATGCCGCGAGAAAGAGAACTCGATGTCTTGGCACGGACGAACATGCCAATGGTCCATCCACACCGTGTTCCTGTAGAAACAAATCGATGAACCATAGTCACGGTAATGAGGAAAAAAATGGATGCCAGTTTGCCGAGTGAGACAAAGCTTGCCGGTGATAGCGCAGGTCAGCGTCTCACGTAGACACAGACAATAGAGCTACGGTCCACTTGTGGCCAGTGCCAACTTCTCGCTTAAAGGAAGGTGCGAGGGCTTGTCGGTTACGGAAGTTGGGACCGGCGAGGGCAGATACGTTGATATGCCGCTTGCTTGAACAGGGGATGTACTGTGCACTACCGTCTCATTTGCTGCATAAGATATGACCCCCGTTGAGCCATGCAAACTATAGATGACACGATTAACTTCCGAATAACAAACGTTCCAGTGCGCGGACCAAGCGTACCGAGGCTTCTTGGACAGGGGCTGATCTGGCGAAACTTGGGTACCATCCTCGTTCGCCTTGGAAGAGCACGTGAGCTTCACATCGACGAACCACCTAGCTTCACAAGTGAGAGCACGGAAAAGGTGCGCGCACCTTCAGTGTTTTGATTGTACGTTTCTTGGAACACCTCGACTGCCGCTCGTCCAAGCCGAAAACATAATCCGGCAAGGCAGAACTGCTATTCTTGAGTGCCATTAGAGATTGTCAACGCTTCGAACGCACCTTTTGATATGTCTAATGTAAATGCCCATTGTATTGTTATCGTACTTATCCCAGGCCTTGACCATTTTCATGAACTCGGCTGTTGGCCAAGAGATATCCAGACGCCGAACACCAGTGGATCCGGCTGACCGAGGGTATTACTGTGACTTCGACGGATACGAACGATGACGCCACGCACGTTGCTTCGCTTCGATCGCGAGACCAATGTAGAAGGTCGTAGAATAAATGGGCCGTGCTCCATACCTCTCCTTGTCTGCTATATCTTCCGCCTTGCGCTTCACAATCACTTCATTGACTTCTCCCTCGGCAACCATGCGAACTTCATCGTCGTTCAAGCAATAATGGACTTGTTCAAAGCCCTTCACAAAAGGATGGGCTAGAGTTAGAGACTCCACAAACTCCAGCTTCATCACTAGCTGTCGTAAGCGAGACTCAACGGTACCAGACCTAGTGACTTTAGGGCCATGATAGAATACCGGACTACAAGGGGCGCACCACTTCAGCTGTAGCTCAGGGGTTCCAGTCGAGGCGATGATTTGAAGATAATACCTATACTTGTGGAAAAAGTCGTGCTTCGCGAATAATTGAGACCAGTTCGCTTTATTAATAATAACCTTATCGACGATGTCCGCTCCTTTAAACGCGATGAGAAATCGCACAGCAGTCGCGTCAAGTTCTTACCCTTCTTGAACTCCTCGGTCATTATCATTTGTGTGGACTGGGTGACATTGTGAGTCGCGCACATAGAAGGGTAAGCGGGGGTAATAATTGGCATTCTGTGCGCCCGATCGGCGGGATAAAGCTAGATATTGCGGTCATCGGGCTGGCAAAAACATCATAACAGCAAGGCAGACTTTAGGATTCCAGACGCGGACTTGAAGGGGACCTTCTTCGATTTGTTTGAGGAGCACAGGCTGTGGCCATGCCCTACGGAGTAGTGAGCAGTAGGGGACAGTATACGACTCTCGCTACGGACCATTGATGCATGATGATGAAAAAGCGGCTAACGATGGCGCCCGCAAGGGCGTTCGGGTAAAGTTGACATATCCGAGCGACAAGCATAGCCCAAGCAACGCCACCGAGGAACCCATTAACATTGGAATAGATGGCACGTCCTGTCCTGTGGTTAAGACGCGCAGAGGCAACGTTAGATGTCACGCGCACGGTTGGCCCAGAGTTTGATGCATCGAAGGGCGTCTCGAAAAACTGACACATTGGGCACAAGACGTAGAACTTCGTCAGTAACACGAGAACCTGATGCGACACTAAGGTATGTTCTACAGCGAACAGTGATAATACGAACCGTTCAGACTACGAATGCAACGATCGTCGAGATTCCTTAGTAAGTTGTCGTCTTGTAGTGAAAGATCGTCAGGTATTGACGACAAGTTAAGACGCGCCATAAGAAAATCGATGGGGATGCCGGAGATTTTGGACTTGACAATGGGAACGTATGCTTCGGGCACACCCTAGGTGTGCAATATCAGCACCCTGATACTCGAGATGTCAAAGACTCCACACACCGACACCTCAGTCACACCGTCGAGGTCGCGGAGCATCTTCTCAAAAGTCTCGAAGAAGTCTTCACGAGATACATGCTTTGGCACCACACATAACGTATCAATGTCCGATCCCGGACCATGTACACCCAGCCGATAAGAACCAAAAGTGAATATCTTGCCGCCAGCTGCTGCTGTAGCGGCTTCGGACAGGCCGTTCGCTAACGAAACCTTCCTAACGAAAGCTTTGACGAGGGCGGCAACTCGACCCAAAACGATCTCCCTGGATGGCACACATCAGAAATTGTGGATGGGGTGCATGTCGAAGGAAGAAATCGATGTGGGAAATAGACAGGGAGGGGTACAACTAGTTGAAAGGCAAAAACATGCTGGGAACCAGAACCCGACAAGGGCAGGGCCAATTCGTACCTAGTCTTCGCTTCTTCCTCACTCTCAAACGTATTCTGACGTCTGAGCTCCTCCATGAGAGTTAATGTAACTTCACGTTCCCTCGGGGTAGACTCGCTCGTCGAAATCGGCGGCGTCACGCCAAGATACCTAGTAGACGTGCTTAGCACTTTCCAGCCGTTCAAAGTACTAAGGACAAACCGAGGTTGTCCGTTCTCCATGGTCATCTCAGTGAAGATCGCGGCGGGATGGAGGAGAAACGTGTACGTGACGCCTGGTGGTCGCTGTCGACTTTCAAGCCAGCCTCTGTGCAGACCACCACGCGAAACAGTCAAGTTGCTGACGAATCACTGTTTCCGGCTCAAATGTTCCCACGAGTTAGCTGCTCTTGCAGTGCCGGAGGGCTCACAATTGAACGATCACAGCACCTGGTTTGCTGAAGCATCTTGTGCAGATCAATATATTCCGTGAGCTGCTATATGAGAGAAGATATCAGAGGTAAAAGGCGGCAAAGAATGTGGAACATAATGCGGTAAGGCCACAAGTGACCAAGTGACAACTGAATATATGACTGGCCACCGCCGCCGTGCCATGATGGCGGGGGGAGTCCTGGGTTGCCAATGCCCGCCCCGGATAATGTAATCTACTTCCGTACGTTGCACAGACTGTGTCGTATTTTGAAATTCAAAATCTTGTCTTGCGATATAGTCGCAGTTGCACGCAAGGTTGCACGGTGTGAACCGGCGGGGCTTGCCCGTACCTTGCTAATCACTGCCTTCTGTGCAGAGCTCGCGTCAAGCAGGACACCTCATGAGGTTACCATGCGTGCTCGTGCTGCAGTACGGCCGCGACCCAAGTCACTGGATAGTCGATCCGATTTAGTCTTATTTCGCAATACGTAGGAGACGAAATTTTGGCATAGCCCGGATGCGTATCCGATCATGAATATACGTACGCGTCTACTTCTAATATGCACAGTCCGACGGGAGCAATACCAACTTAAAGAAGAGAACTATAGTAACAACGGATAAAGCAACAGAAAAAGAATATAAAAGCTGCCTCCCTGTGAATGAAAGAATGGCGTGCTGTATCCGGCAGAGGAGACGGAGGGAGAGTTCGGATTAGAGGGATTACCGCCATAAGGCCAGAAATTGCCTTCGGTAGGTGGCACGACACAAGTCAGAACATCACCGTCCGATATTTGGGTAAAGTCTCTCTGAAGCGTTGAGCTTGTGACATTGGTAGGTGCGTAAACGAAGGGGGCCGTAGATGGAAAAAGTGGGTTCTCAGTGCAGTTGGGTCCCCGAGAACCGATGAACGAAGTGTTCCCCAGCAATACGTTGTCTTCGACGGTAAAGTTGAACGCAGAAGTGACGGCAACTCCGTATCCGAATGCGCCGGACAGACTGTTGTTCACGACAGTGCCCGAAGAGCTGACATTCTTTCCAAAGAAATCCCCAAACCATGTACGAGGGCCTATAGCCATGCCAATCCTGCCGATCCTCGTCAGGAGACTCCTGGAGGGATCATCCGGCTGGCGCTTACTTGATTATAACATCGTTCCTATTGACGCCTTTTGCCTGCCCGTCGCCAGCCGCAGCGTCTGCGAAGGCCCCGTAGATGGTGTTATTCCTCACGATAGTACCAGAATAATCGCCGCCCCATGGCTGTACGTCAACCATGTTTATGCCGCCGAGTAAGGTGTGCTACGTGCCATTTAAATAAACATGGGATGGACGACTCGAAGATCAGGAACAACACACATTTCCAACGATGACGGTGTTGTTCTCGACGAGAGTACCGGGAGAGCCAAAGAGTACGATGCCGCCGTCAGTCGGGCCAGTGATGATGTTGTCGTGAACGACGGCCGAGCGACAGCTGATACTCAAGCCATCTGCCCATTGCTGATATGCATCGGAGCCGCAAGGACCTATATCGTTATAGCGTACGGTCGCATTGTTGCATTGGAAAGTGCCTTCTGCTATGTGCTACGAGATTGTGAACCGCTAATTGTTGGAAATGACCGTGGCGAGGAAGACGAACCAAACAAGACCACGAACGTGGATCGTAGGAGTGGACGTATTCGATCAGTTGGCCGGAATTGTCTCCTCCCATTTCAATGTTGGCGCCACCGCTCGTGGGACTGGCACCTGCCCTAGTACCGTTGATCTAAGGGATGTTTCTATGAGTCTCGGAGGACACCGGCAGAGTCCAGGCTAGGATCGTATACTTGAACATTCCGCAGCATCACCCCGTCACAGTTGGAGCATGTCCCATCTACAGCTGTGGTGTGACCAGCACCATTGGCGACAGGTCCGTTGACAACTAGGGTCGCTCTCTGATCACCGGTAGGATAACCGAGGGTGCTGATCTCCTGATTTGGGAAAGAGAACAATATCGGAGATAGAATCAAGTATTGGGCATTTGGGCAGAGCCGGAGTATGAAGCCCGGGCCAGACGAATTCAATGCCAAGTTAAGACGATCGGTAACAGTATTGGCTGGGTCCGGGAGGATGCAGTCGCCAGTACTATTCCGAGGCCGAAAAGCGAGACTGAGAACGGTAATGCGCAATGATAAGCCGGAGGCATGCCCAGTGAACCTGCAACTTACCCTGTGCTTTTTCCATAGCGGGCAGTTTGCTCGAGATAAGCGACGGCAGTCACGGTGTTCACCGGTAATGAACTCGAAAAGAGAACGAGTGAGAGGTACGATGTCAACAAGGACCGATGTGACTTGGTATTGAACGAGAGCCACGTCATGTTGCTCCCTTCGTCTTCCGGGCTGCTGGCCGCAGAGACTGTGTGGTGGGCAGAAGCAACACGTTGTGGTAGCCGTCACCATTATTCCTCATCCCACCGCCTGTCAGAGCTTAGGGCCCGCGGCGGACCCGCGAGCCAAAAAAAACACGATGAGTGTGCTTAAACGACGCTAAAGTACGTAATAGATAAGATGTCCACGGAATGAAAACCCGGCGCTAGTGCATGGCAGCGCTGACGGTGACATTAGACTGAGACTAGAGTAGTACATTCACTGTAGGTAAAGTACCCGCAATGGAACCGTCACCTGCAATGGACTAGTACTGGGGCTGTGGCGCGATTTCCAAATCTGGCAGCATCTGTACGTGCGTCCTGATGTTTGTGCCAGCACTTCCGGATTTGGAGGTGCCCCGCCTCCAAATAGTCGTACTACGTCACCAATTCGTGTGTCGCAAATACTAGTATGCACGCCGAGAGGAGGGGGGATGACCGTCGAGTCGGTCTTCGTCCTTGAGCGGTCTCGGTGACCGGTTCTTGCTTGCCGGCGGAGACCGCGACGTCCGAAACGGAGACGAGCGAAGCCTGTGGTGGTCTGGCACCTGCAGTCTATCACGATGGGCAGGGGAGTGGTACCGTTCGCGACGACCGTCTCGATAGGGCCCACGGCTGTCCTCGACTTCACGTCGGTCCAAAGATTGCAGCAGCGCCTCGACACCGCGAAGGCCTTCCGATTTATCAGCACGCTTTGCGATCTTCTTCTCTTTTTTTCGCTCCTTCCTTGCCCTGCGGTCCTCCGGTGTCTCGTCTCTCCGTTTGTCGTTATTCTTGGATTTGGAGTGAACCTTTTTTGCTTTCCTAGCTTGCCGGCCCTCCCGCCACTGTTGTAGAAGGAACTCGTACATAGGATCTTCGGGGTCAATGTCAGGTGCCGATGATACTGAGGACTCCGAGCCACCGTCGTCTAAGCGGAATTTAAACACATTATTTACCTATAGCAAATATGCGAGACATACCCATGATCATCTCTGGTCGAGCATTCAAGCTTTGTTGTTCAGGTTCTACCCATTCTCCGTCCGTTCCCTTTGTCCGCTGCTGTTTATAGTCCTTGACATGATCGACGCGTAGTGTTCTCTCAAGGACTTTGGTGCCATTGAGATTGTCAATGGCGAGGACAGTCGAGCGTTGGTCCTCGTACATTAAGAAGCCGAAGCCTTTGGTTTTTCCAGTCTCTTTGTCGCGGGGAAGATGGATGTCCATAACCTCACCATACCTTCAATGTAACCCAGTCAGCGCTCCGCGCATGATCGAACGGGAAAGGCACGCACTGAGAGAAGATAGTGATGACATCTCCCTCTGTGAGTCCAGAATGCAGACCTCCAATAAAAATATATGCGGAATCTGTGTTCGTTGTGAGGTCTTCACTTCCGAGTTGCACTGTCGTGGAACACACCCTTATATTCGTCATGCCATGACGCGCCGCTTAGACCAAGGTCAAGCTCGCGTTCGTTTATCTTATTGATTTCACGTACAACACTAAGGATATGAATTAGTGAGATAAATCGGACTATTAGAGACAGACATACTTCATGACGGATGTTGGCAAGTCAAAGCCCGGCGGGTGACCCGAACGTCCTGCGTGCCGTATTCCCACGGCCGTGTACGGGTCTTGAATCTTTTTTGTGCTTGACCTATCTTCAGGCTTACCACCATGGCTACGTTCTTTCTCCCCCCAATCCAAGATAACCCCGAAGGGGGATGGGGCCCATCATCTTCTAACCTTCCTGAGAATTTTAAGTTCAAAGACATCCCTTACGCCCCGTATTCAAAATCTGATAAACTTGGCCGCTTTGCGGACTGGAACGATCTATCCAGCGATGGACGCCAGGCGACGGGGGCATCGGCTAACGCTCGCACTAATCGAAGCCGTACTCAAGCTTTTGGAAGTGGTGCCCCCAGCGCTTTTGCTTTCCAGGTGGAGGACGAGTCCAGCTTTTCACTGGTCGACAACAAAACGAGTGCACCGCGTCGAGGTGGTGCGTTCGCTCGCGGCAGAGGCACGGCTCGCGGAGGAGGTACGTATGGAGCACGAGCACACATGAGAAGTACTCGCGGTGGAGCCGTGTCCGGCCGTGGCGCGCCGCAGGGGCAACGCGGCGGTGCAAGACGGGGCGGTTGGAGAGATTGGGATAAAGTGCGTCTGCCAGGTAGTTTGGCGACGATGCTTGCTAAGATTGGCAATCCAGAACAATAGGACGCGCGAGTCTTCTGTTGCGATCGATCCTAGCTGGCAGGTTCTTGAGGAGGTTGAGCTCCATCGCCTTGCGAAGCTGCGGCTCGAGGTTGATGAGCCGGAGACTGTGTATGTATTTTTCATGCAGTGATGCGCTTGCATTGACTCGGTTCCAGTGGTACCTATGGTCGCCTGTATCCGTATAACAAGGCGTATGACCGCCTTACGACCAAGTCGGAGCGTCCACTCTTGCCTCTCGATCGCATCAAGTACAATACGACAACTTCTGACGACCCCGTCATTCAGCAGGTCAGTATGTTTGAGTAGAAAGACAGCACAAACTACTCACTCCGAAGCCAGCTCGCTGTGCAAGAAACTGCACAGATTTATGCGACAGACGTTATCTTAAGCGTGCTTATGTGCGCGCCGCGTTCAGTCTATCCTTGGGACATCGTCATAGTCCGCGAAGGGAATAAGCTGTTCTTCGACAAACGCGATGGCGGTCCTTTCGACACCGTCACTGTGAACGAGAACGCCGCAGATCCTCCCCAAGATCCTGCACCTCCGAACCCCAATAACCCTAACGATCGTCCCCCCGAAGCGCCTTCTATCAACGCCGCAACTTCGCTCTCCCTTGAAGCGACGTACATCAACCAAAATTTTGCGTTCCAGACAGTATCCGAGGACCCACCCTCGCTAGCGATCGATTTTGACAAGCCTAACCCCTTCTATGGCCTTGAAGAGACAGAACCGCTCGCCTCATGTGGCTACCGCTACCGTATCTGGGATCTTGGTATATCAGAAGACGAGGAGATGAAAATCTGCGTGCGTACTGAGGTCGATGCTTACATGCCCGGCCAGAATACTCAGACCGGTCACGGCCTCACCACGATCCGCGCGCTCAACGAGTTCGATACGCGTGCGCCCGGCGCCGGTGGCGCGCCCGACTGGCGTCTAAGACTTGATTCTCAACGTGGTGCTGTGGTTACAACGGAGATGAAGAACAACAGCTGCAAGCTCTCTAGGTGGACCGTACAGAGCGTATTGGCTGGCGCTGAACAACTGAAGATTGGGTACACTCTCGGTATTGCTACTAGTGCTGATCTCAATCTCACTGCGTTCGTAGCTATGTCTCTCGCGCAAACCCTCGTGACAATACACGGCACACCATTTTGAGCACGATGTCGATCCGGCCGGTTGACTTCGCCGCCCAGCTTAACGTCTCGCTCGCCAATGGTTGGGGTATCGTGCGCACTGTTACTGACATGTGCATGAAGATGCCCGAGGGTAAATACGTTCTTGTAAAGGATCCGAACAAGGTTCGCGCATGCCTTCATGCTCTTATTGGATTGTTGCTGACACGTAACAGCCCGTCATCCGTCTTTACGCTGTACCCTTCAACGCGTTCACAGCCGAGGAGGACGAGGAAGATATGGCCGCCGGCTCTGAAACTGACGATGGCGAAGCATGAACGATTTTGTATGTACGCAAATGCATTGCAGCGTAGCCGCAGACGAGATGTCTGTACGTGCCTGGGCAAGCGCGAAAGTGGATCGGCTATGATGAGCTGAGGAGCATTTCTACGGCCCCTTCTATGTTGCTGCTGAGGAAGAATGCCAAGTTAGTCCAGTGCCAATGGTGCTCGTAGTAGTGCTTGCCTGCGCTGCAACGCGGCCACGACAACATCTCTTTGCAAGTCAGGGAACATAGCCATAACCTGAGCGATCTCGGCTTCAGGTGGAACACGTCGAATGCCTGTCGAGGCACGCTCTGCCCGACCGGTCAATTCGTTCACCCACTCCCGCATGACAGACGCTCCGGCATCTCTGGTCGTGCCATTTACATTCGTGGAAAAGCGCCCTGGTTGCTGTCGTGCAGTCGTGATAGGTTCAGGCTCTGGTTCCGGAGTAGTCTGGCTGTCGTCGGGGAGGGCACGCGGGGATCTGCGTGGTGGACGCAGATCGCCAATGAGGGGCAGCAGGAATTTTGAACTAACGCGCACAAGCCAATTTGGAAGTCGAAAACTCTTTAGATTAACTATCTCAGCGCGGTATATGGCACCTGTGAGGAAGCCGATGAGGGCGAGCACTGTTGAAGCCCAGGACTGGCTAATGGCGAGCTATTTGTTGGTCAGATATGTAACTGTGCCAGTCACATGAAAAAGACCTGCCTGAAGCGCAAGAATATAGCCGAAAACTTTGTTGGATACGACAACGTTGAAGATAGAAAACCGATACACGGGTGGAACGAGACGAGAATACTGATACAGTATATTGAACGCAAGCGAAGTCGGACCCGGCGGAAACCTGTTCAAACCTTGCTTGTAGAGAAGGGGGAGAGTTAAGAACTTTGCTATGGTGGCCACTAGACTCGTGATGACGAGATATGACTGTTTTCATCAGTTCGACCACAAATCGCGGCAGAGGTAGTGCTCACGGCAAACTTAACGCTGCCATAGGACCGTTCGACGGGTATTGCAGCATTAAACATTAGAATCTCCCAGATGAAGAGTTCGCTCAAGCTCCCGAAGACGAATGGCTGAGTGAACAGTCGCCAATACTGTTGAATGTCATTGAGCTAGGCTGTCGCGTAGACCGTACTCGACAAGGCATAACAAACCTGATGGTCTCGAGATAGATGAGGTACGAGCTGCCAAGACTTGTTTTATGATAATATAAATATAGTCAAGAGCGGGATGTTACCTGTATGTGGAAGTAGTGCTTTACATCGAATATGGCGACCATAAGAGTGGTGAGGCCGCAAGTGATCATAAGGCCTGGTATATTGGATTAGAAGAGTTCGGCGGCTGATAGAACGCTTTCCTCTACCCTTCGTCACAGGTGCATGTTGAAATGACATAGTCGTGGTGACGATGGCCTCCAAGACAAAGTCTTGTACAGTTGCAATGATGGCCGGCGGTCAATGGAGCAGAGTTGGACTCGGACTGACGCACGCAAGTAGCCTTTCACACGTTTGCCGCGCCTTGCGTGCCTTCGATACTGGTGCCACTGTCCCACAAGCCTCCTATCATAGTACACCAATGAACGAATCACTGCGATACTTCTATGGTATTTAAACTGATAATTGCGTTGGAGCCTTATCACACGCTGGGGAGCCTAAGCGTATCTGCCCCACTTCCTCGGCTCCGCTACCTTTTATTGTCTCCCCTTCAGTAGGCCTACCTGCAGGACTCTGAGCTGAGCGTAAACAAATTCGAGGCTGCATATTCTATCAGCGCTCTTTGACCGGCATTTCAGACACGAGGGACCTACCGTGGTGTCGCTATTCCGAAAGAACGCGCGGCTCGGACTACGTTTCCGACAATAACTTCCACCTCCATTGGTCTATCTGCTTCCAAGTCTACAAGCATGGAAGGCTTGAACGTGCTTGGAGTTTCGGTACGACTATCGCTATACTGCCGGAGGCACTCTTCAAGAACGCCAGCGGGAGCATCGTCCGCGAGCTGTTCGGCGCTGACTCCAGCCCCGCGGGCAACGGAGATAACCTAAACAGAACATGAGCACGCCCTTCGAATTTGAAACACGGCGCACACTTCTTTCATGAGCGTTTCAAGAACCGGCAACATGGTTGGAAGGGATTCCGTGCAGAGGAGGTCGCATACGGGGGATCGGGTTGCCGTGCAAACTGACGATATTGCCGCGTTCCTAAGGAGGCTTGAATATCGGTGCTCGGGGACGTCCTACGAGTGTATACCATAGGACCTTGTGCCACCGAGCTGCAACTATGTCATCGGTTATGACACTTCGTCCACCCCCTTTGTTCAGCATGTCATGGAACACGCGCAGAGACTCTTCTCCGACACCGTCAGACTTTCGTCCAGACCGATGGAGCCCAGAAACCAATTGATTCTGGGAGTTCTATTCTTAAAAAGAACGCTCAGAGTGAGTTATCGTAAAACTTACAGAGCCTGTTTGGAGGATCTTGCGGCCATCTATGATCGTCGAATCGACCCAGGCGCAAGATGTGATAATGTGAGCCTCTGGGCAGGCCTCTTGCAGATCAACGTGGATGTTGACACCATTCTGGATCAACACAAATGTCTGCGTGGACAGGAAGAGGGGCTTCAGAAGGTCCGATGTTTTCACCACATCTGGTACTGCTCTGACACATATGGGCGAGATATATGGCGCCAGAGTGTAAGATAGGACCTGACTTACTTAGCAGCACATATGACAAAGCGGTACTTGCGATCTGCAGCGTCAGTGACATTTCGAACCACTGTATAAATTCTGACCGTCAGGGAGTCAGACGCATATTTGGAGGTCGGGTCTGCACACCTCGACTCGGTTTCCAAGCAGACAATCCGACCATATCAGAGACAATCTCTAAGCCATGACCTGCATCGATTTAGAAAATCAAAATAGGATTCAGCTATGTGAACATACTACATACGCGATACGATGTCGTAGTTCGAGCTGCGAGGAAAGAACTCTGACAGTCAGTGACTACCAATGAGGTGGACTACTGACCAACCGACAAACTGCAGTTATTCGAGCTTTGCCTGATCTTTCCAGGATATATGCATAGAAAGCGCCGATTGCTTTGATATGAAAAATTAGCCCACCTCGGCTCGATCATAAATTGCATAGACTCTGGCATGTAGCCTGGGCCATGCCATGCCCAGGTGAGTGCGCCTCACCTCCAAATCCGACTAGGCAAACATCATGCGTAGTGCTAGTATCTGTCATCCGTGTTTTTGGAAGTCAAAGTCGTAGAACCGTAAAGGCGCGTGCGATAACGTGAGCGCTGCAGGCAACCAAAGATAGGATAGACTTGTGAGGTTTATTGGCAATGACTCGGATGGGTCAGGGGCTGAAGTGTTCCACGTGATGGCGTACAGTGCGATTCCGGCTCGGCGGCCGCCGTCAGCGCATCCTTGAGCTTCCCGACAGTGACGACACTGCGTTGCGCCCCCTTGTGGTTCGTTCCGGCTTGGCTTTCGAAACCTTATGCCCAGAATCGTGTGACATGCTATCAAGAATGCGACTGCGTCTGCTTTTCAATGCCGGGTTGTGCTAGATTTCGTGTCCAGAGCTCTATTCACGTGTCCGAGTCTGCGCGCGCTCAGACTATCGTGTAACTTGTCGGTAGGCCGTGCCATGACTATATCGCTTGTTCTTTTCGCTGCACGATTCTTTATTTCATCACCTCTCGAGGATGGTCTTTAACTGCTTCAGATTGAGTGAACGTCATATTCTAGAAACCGCAGTCAAGATCCATGAGCACATTCGCAGGTTCCGGGCCCGGTAGCGTGGGAAGGGCAAACATACAGCGTATGTTGGACTGTGCGATATCGCATTTTCACACTAACTTATGCCGTACAATGCCCCAGATGTCGCCTTATCCGCCTTCCTATGATGACGACATCCGTGTTCTCGCCTTCTTGAGAAATAACCAAGGGGCGCACTCCTAGTTGCCGGCCGCTTTCGGAGATCTGCGAGCATTGTAGGCCGAGCGACAGACGAGAATTGCAGTCTCCGCACGTTTTCCCATTCGCGGCCGCGCTCGGCCGACCCTTTGCGCATCTGTCTGCAGGAGCATTTTCTTCGACTCATCCTTCGTAAGCTTTCTACTTCGGGCTCTCAGGCTGCGCGAAGAACCAACGAGCTGTCGAGACCGATACCTCGCATGTGGTTGGTAGCGGTCCACACACATGAGGCTCGCAGTGGGAGTCTTCGTCGGGTTTCTCCGCCGGTGAATTGTGACCCACACGCTTTACCTTGGGGTCCCTGGATGGCCTGGATGACGGCTCGAGCCTACTTGCCCCGATTGCCCCGTATCTGGTGACTTGCGCGCACATGGACAGCCCCGCTCTCGACTTGGATATGAAGGACCCGAAACCTGCATGGGAGGTCCTGTGCAGTAAGCAAAAAGCCATTGTCGATCCTAATCCAGGCTGTGGAGAGCTCGAAACATGTAGCTGACGGCTCCAGAACGTGCACCAGGCTGGCATATACGACAGCTCTTTTCCTGCCCGGCGTCGGCGCGCAAGCCCTTCGGCCGGGTCCTCATGAGAGTAGAGGTCGCTTTTTCGGGCCATCCGTTCAACAGTCGAGACTGGGCGCCGTCGGAATGCACTCGGACACCGCCACCGCGAAGCTTGCAGAAGAAGCACACACGGTGTCATGCGACGAGGTCTCTCATGTCAGGACGTATCATTGTATGCCAGCCAAGGTACTGGTCAGGCCTCTTCCCCGCGGCCTTAGCATCATCTACGAAGGACATTCAGATATCGTGCAACAAACGGCAAATTTAACCTTAGGGTACTAGACCGCACATACACTATTGTGTACCGGCCCCGTACGGCGGCCGTCGTTAGCCGTCGGCGGCGGACGCCAGTGTATGAGCGTCCTCGACCGACGCCCCCGTTACGCCGCTGACATGGGATCCCGCGGTTCCGTCCTGGCTCGTCCGCAGTCTTCCCGTCCGCGGGCTGGCGCGCGTCTTGGGTCTTAGGCTCGGCGGGGCCAAACATCCGTCGCCACTGCCGCTGGGCGGGGCGGGGCACATTGAAGGCTTTCATCTGCGCGGGATCCTCGCCCCCCGCGCCCACACAAAACCCTGAAACCCATCTAAGCGGAGCGCCGGAAACGCGTCGCTCTTCTTCGAGCTCCCACTGGCAGGCGGCCGCAACGGGCATCTCCATAGCTGCGCCCAGAGATAACCCGGACCCCCAAGATAGGCTCAAGGGCGCGGGCTGTGTCGCGGGTAGGCACAGGGACCGCCAGCGTGGCGCGGCATCGTGCGTCTTGACCCTGCGCGCGCGTTTGCACCCACGCGGCGAGTGTTACAGGCACGACTGGGGGGGTGCGAAACGACGTCGTTGGAGATAGTCGTAGTCGTGACATAGCCCGGGCCCGCATACGAAGGAGAGGTGCAGGGACTTGGGGTGCAATTTACAGGCACGGTCGCAGCAATTGCATCCTCTTTCGCCGACGCGGCGAGGAGCCGAAGGGGGCGCACGATTACCTACCTACCCCGCGAACGGTACATCTGACGTGCCGCTGGTCGTGTAACGAAGGTTCACGGCGCAATATGAAGCATGGCGCGTGCGCAATTGGTTGTGGCGTCGTCGAACTGTACTCGTGACTCCGACACTCATAGATGAGACGGGCACAGTAGATCGGCCGGCCACATTTGAAATACTCCTTGTAGCGCGGACTTGAGTGAGAGGCTAGCGCAATCGGCTAGTACTCACACGCGGAAACCATAGTTTTGGAGAGGGGTCATCCCATTGCCGGTCTTTGCAATACGTAAATCTACGACGAACGGGAGCGGATACAGGTACAAAGCAGCAGGACAGCAAAGAGGAGAGTGCACGAAGAGCAAGAAAAATAAAAATAAACTAATAAAAAAGACGCGGTAGGACTACAGGGCTTGCCGCGAGGCAGATAGGCAATACAGAGGCTGGTATGCAAAACGGGGCAAGGCGATGCCATTTTGGGGGAGAGGTAATCAATAGGCAAAGCTTGAAATCCCGAGCGATGGTATCGGAGGAGAGCAGACAGGGGAGGAATTCACAGACGCCCTTACACGACAACCGTTTTACGCAGAATGGAAGGCCCGCGCCGCTCAGCAGATAACGCATCTCCGGGGAGCTGCTGCCAAGCGACTTCGGGCAAGTCCCCGCGCTGCAGATGACTGGGCGAGCCAGTCAGAGGTGCGACGGGGTTCTGTGGCGCAAAGTATTCGTTCGACTGGAGGGCGAACTCGGCGGCAGGCTGCGGGGACCCCTGCATCGACAGTGAGGCGATGTCGACATTGGGGAGGCGGATGCCACCGTCGTTCGGAAGGAGCGTTGGCGAATGCGAGTTGCGGTCGAGAGGAAGGGCGAAATTGGCGGGAGATGGCGAGTTGAAGGATGAAGAGGGAGCAGACGAGCCGGAGGAAGCCGAGACTATGGTGCGACGCGGTCAGGGGGCCGCAGTTGGGAGACTGGAAGGGTTGGGACACGCACGGGAATCATCCCAATCGCTCGAGTGCGCGGACGAAACGGATGTGCGACGGACAATCGGAGCGGCCTCCTGCTCGTTCTTGACGACAGCTGCCTTCTTGCCCTTGCGCGACTTGTTCCCTGTCCGCAGTTCGTCGAAGCGGAGCGGACGAGGTCGCAGGTGGGTTCGCTCGTACAAGCCGCACTTGTTACAGACAATCTTGCCCGGGTTGAGCGTTGACCGGCGCCAGCTCGGAGGTTCAGTCTGAGAGCAGTTGGTACAACGGCGACGAAGGGTCTGTGTCTCCTTGGACGCAGCATCGTCGGTGAATTGGATGGGGTACGACGGATGAGGGAGGATGGGAAGCTGGTGGTGCTGCATGTGGTCCATCGACTGAGCGCGGTAGAGGAGCTGAGCGGGCAAGACAGCAGGAGAGCCGACGTCCTCGAGCTTGACGCGAGGCTCGAGGTCGCGGTATGCCTGTGCAGGGGAAGAAGAGTGTTCGTAGAGGGAGATGAGCTGCTGAGGCGCGTGGTCGAGCATTGGGTGAGGCTCTGCGTAGACGTGCTGGGGACGACGGTCATCCGCTGGCAGGAAGGGAGGAATGTTGTAGTGCGCGAGGTCTTCGCGCTCCTGGCGAACGTATGGGTAGGTAGCGCGACGTATGGGGCCAGCATCTTGCTGGAGGTGCTGGACGCGTTGCGGAAGCGGGTGCGCGTAGACGTAGGACGCGTCTGGGGCGGGCTGCTCGTGGACTGGAAGGTCATGTTCGTAAAGCTCGCCGAGGAGAGAGCCAGGCGCGGCGTGGTATGAGACGTGGGTCGGCTGCCAGTGCGAGAGAGTCTCTGGTGCGATGCCGCCTTGGTGGTCGCTGTCACCGACGGGATCGGCGATGAAGACAGGCTTGACAGGGAAGGGTTCGATGTCGACCTTGAAATTGGCTGGCGAGTGTGGGAGCGAGGCTTGCGGCGAAGGGGTGCGGGGCCCGGAGGAGGCGTCCGAGTAGGAGCTGTAGGACTCGTAGACGAAGGTTTCCATAGCTGTGTGCAGAGGCGTGAGCAAGAGAGAAAGAGCGGGAAGGTGTGGGACAGGAAGACATACATGGGTGTAGAGGAAGAATAGGAAGGGCTGGTAAGACGACAGGACTGCAGGAGGGTATAGACAGAGCAGGTACCGGAGAGGAGGACAAGGCAGGAGAAAGAGGAGGAGGACTGGAGAATAAATACGTGTCTTGCCGGGTTGAATACCGTGCGTTCGTACCGCCCCCGCACTCAGCGCGACCCGGCAGCCTGGCCTCATATTCTCGCGTCCCTTTCCCCTTTCCTCTGGGAATTTGTTTGCGAACCCCCGATTTCTCCGCCACCGCGGCTGCGATGCTCGCTCTCTGCCCGAGCAGGGACAGCGCCCTGCGTGCCCAGGACAGCCCACGACTTCCTCCCTTGTTATCCTGTACTTCATCCCCAACCTGTCCTTTTTGTTCGTCGACGGGACGGACCCGCACTTTGCCAAGCTCGGCCGCCCTCACGCGAAGCACCCACATGCTTCTTGCATATTGCCCGTTTGGGCGCCCTCCAACTGCGTCGCGACCGCGCTTTCCGTTCCCCGTGGCACACGCGGCAACGCCTATCGTCGTCCGACACCATTCCTCGACGCTCTGCCTATCGTCCTCCTCTCTCCCGAGGCTGCGCACCAGCCGCCGCCGTTCCCTGCCGGCGCCGTCGCCGTCGACGGCCCCGACCTCGGCCCGCACCGCAAGTCCGACGGGTAAGGATCTTCCTAGCGCTGAGGGCCAGTCCTCTCCGCACGCTACACCGATATTCGCGGCCTCCAGCTCCCTGCTTCGCGCGACGTGTCCGGGGCAGGACTTCTTGACCGCACCTGTACAGAAATCCCCGCTTCTTGCCTGTAAATAGCCGGCTCTACTACCAGCCGTATGTCTTCCCTCTCGAGCTGTCCGGTGAGAACATCCCATCTTGGATATTACCTTGCGCCGGCGCGAGAACCATGCCCACTTGTCCACGCCCGGTGACGTACCGTACTCCGAACGCTGCACGAACCCACGAACTCGCCCAAGGCCGAGCTCTATCTAGCCCACTTTATCCATAGCGCCCCCTCTGAAGCACTTCCTGTACCGCTTCCCGCACATCCAAGCGCGCTCATCGAGTCTGCCAACACCGCGATCGTAAGAACACAGCTCCTGGGCCGCGCCACCACCGCACAGCTTCTGACCTATTGCTCGACTCACACTTCTCGACGCAGCGCCTCCTGCCAGCACCCTGACCTACTCTTAGAACCGCTTCAGCCCCTTTCGAGGCACACGCTACAGCCAGGGCCATGATTTCAAGCCCACCATCACACTCGCTAGTGTTCCCCGAACAACCTCAGTGAACCTTGTCGCAGCAGTACCAGTCCTTTGCATGACCTTTCATCGTGAGTACCCCTGAACGCGTCGCCACCACGGCTTGCGCGTAAATATGGTGCACGGCTCCTACGTTCCCACGTTCCTCCCTGCCCTTCACGTACAAATTACAGTGCAGTAAGTTGCATCGCAGCTTCGGCCAGCTGCGCCAGCGTTTCTCTTCCAGTGCTCGTGACTGCTTTGTCAGTCGGTTCATCTCAGTCCACTCAATGTCCGCAGCGGCAGGCCCTCATACACGTATACTGCTTGCGTATCACGACATTCGGCCGGGGCCCCTGTGTAGCTCATCACGTTCACGTTCGCTGAGGGCCTCATACAGCCCGACAGCTGCTAGCAGTAACAACTGCGCTCTTCGAGCTTGGAAGCTTTCACACGTGCGCCTCGTGGGGCCTTGCCTGTCTTCGGTACAAAGACCGCGGCGCGAAATTTTTGCCATTCAACGACGGCATGCTCAGCCTAATAGCATGAGCAAGGTTTAGTCGAGGTGAGGTGTGCAGCGCGGCGCCGACGCACGGGACCCACGGCTCTGGCGATCGACCGCGTTTTCCCTGCCAGTTCTGAAATATACGATGCCCCTCCGCAAGGCCCGTCCTCAGCCGGGAACGTTCACCCTATCGAGCGCGAAATTTTCGGTTTCACGAGCAGCCGGAGCGTGGCGCGTCGACCTCGTGCGCACACGAGTCCAATTTGCGTCTCGGCTTGCACCTTTCACGAGACCTCGTGCGTAAGCCGCAACCTTCGGCAAATATCGTACGCCCTCCTCACCTTATCGTCAGCCATATATCTCAGATTCTGTATTATTTTCTTGCGCCCTTACGGCAAAATAAATACGTACGCCACAAAGCTTACTGTACAATCGGCGTGGCCAATACGACTGTATTTTCGCGTGGCCAGCGGAAGCGAACACGCGCTGCCGTCATCCGCGGTGCGCGTGCGTCCCAACTGCGAGCTATCGTTCGGGCAAACTCTTGCCAAGGCCGGGAAAATCCGTGAGCCGCGGCTAGCCTAGCTAGCCAGCGACGGGTCCGGTCGTACTATCACCTGTGAGCCATCTGCGCGGATGGCCGTGTCTCACATAGCCAATGGTGGTCTCAAAACACTCTGCAGTCCCCAGGAACGACGACAAATGTCGTCGTCAGGTTCGGAAGAAACGATGCGCTAGCCCCTTGCAGATTAGCACGTCGGCCGGAGGTATTTTGAATTACCTCCGTCACATCCGACCGACGAACCCGATTGTCAACGACCGTGCCGCTCTGACAGTACTTGCAAGGTTATATTATCGCCCCACTTACCCGCTCGGCCCCCCGGAAGACTCCTGTGAAGGAAACCGTACGGCAACAATTAGCGTGGTGTAGCATCGCATGGTTCGACCGCTCTATCATCGTCCGTCGGAGAGGTGTCCGCTCCAGGCGTCTCCTGCAGCTTTTCGCTCAGCTCGTGAATCCTGTCGCTCGCAATCGTGATGAGGAATGCACCGAGTCTGCAATGCCCTGACCGCGGTGGTCTAGTTACCGTTGTCAGGTGAACATTCTTCCTGTCCCTACGCCGGACTCGCTTCAACCGGACCTTAGGATAACTGACGCCCTCAACAGCTCTGCACAGTGCACCTCTGTTGTCAGTCCGACGTCGGGGAGTTGCATATGCACCACCTTCTTTCTTGCACTTCCACCTGCCCTGTTGAAACGCCTGGAATGCCCCGTACAGTACATTGGACGCCGCGTGCTACGGGAGTACATTGCGGCGTGGAGTCGTACACGTTTGCGCAGGCTGAATCTCTTGCCGTACAGCTTCTGCCCGCGGCCGGCCGTATTTGGGAACAGACATTCGGGTTTCAGGCCGTTTCTCGAAACTTCCCCGCTGCTTCTAGGGAACGACGCGTTTAAATTGTGCGTTCGAAGGCTTCCTTCGAAGGTGTACACGTTAAACTTGTTCGCACATTCTGCAATTGCAATTGGGGATGTCCTCACGATGAAGAACTGTGGCTGTGCTGTGGGGAAGCTCCGCCGTTTACTGATGCGCGCTGACCTCCAAGTCGAGATATGACATCTGACCGAGGCTGGATGTGGCAGTTGGCCTCTCACCAATGGCAGGTTCTCGTGATCCCTCTCCCAGGTGCGTCAGCCTTCGACGCCACCACGCCGTGGCGGGAGCTTTTCTTCATTATGAATCATTGACATCTCTCTTTGCGCAGGGTCTTGGTTACGCGATTGGCGCGTCCACTGCTACAGGGCGAGTCGAGTGCGTCCGTACCCGACGCAACTGCAGCAGAACCCTAGCCCTCTTGATCTATGCCGGTGAAGCGGCCATTATCACCCGCGATACAACGCATTCCTATACAGATGCAATTATCGGTCGATCCACAGCTCCAGCACCGATGACGCGTCAACGCGTTTCAGCTCTGTACAAGTGGTACTCGAGGCCACCATCGGGAGCGGCATTCGTCCGTTCTTGTAGCGCCCTCGGACATCGGAATAGCTCCCTTTACCTTGGGTTCACTTGTGACGGCGCCTTGGTTCGCCGCTCCATTCGAGGTAAAGCTTGAATTTCGGAACGGGTTCCCTGTCTCGGCAACGAGGCCCCGCCTCAACAGCGTAGACAGCTGCTCAGGCTGCGGATCTTACCACCGACATCATGTCTGTGTAGAGATGCTGTAGGCGCGTCTCCGTTCGCTCGCCAAAGAGCCCGATGGAAGGAGGATTTATTGAGATTCTGATTCTCTGGACTATCATGAACGACGGTTTGGCGCGGCAGGCATGCCAGAGATAGCTCCGTCCTTAGGTTTGGACACAGGTTCCACGCGTCTGCTTTGTGGTACATCTGCCCGTCCGTTGTCGCTCAGGCTTAGGCTCCGAGGGAACCGTCGCCCCGTAGGCTGTTCCGCGGGCGCGCGTGGCAGCTCCATCTGAAGATGAGGCGACAGAACTCAGCTTGAAGCAATCGCGCTCACAAATAGCGCTAAAGACCGCTCTATACTCTACTCTGTAGTGTACATGCGCCCTTCTGAGTTGGCGGAAGTCCATTGTCCCGCGTGACCGCCACGCCCTGGAGAAAGCCGAGCTACAGCGAAGCACGTTCTTGTATGCCCACGACAGTACTCCGGTTTCTTCGACAATGTCCGAGCGCTCTCGGGATGCGGCATGGGTGACGCGGTCGGTCTCAAGCTGGTGTCAAAGCGCCGCCAGCGGACGGGAGACCGTGCGCAGCCACGGTGCGCGCTGGATCCTCCGAGCAAAGGGCGTCCAACCGTACATCCGGGTACTTTGCGCCCTCGCGCGATGATCAAAATGTCAGGGCTTCTGCCTCGAAGAATCGAGATATGGTGGCGGCCATGCACGGCGCGCCAATGAGAGCGTGGTTGTACCGCGGGGTGCCTTCGTGCGTTGGCTGATGAGATCGTAGAAGGCTGTGGCTCAAACCCTGGCGAGTTTTCCTTTTGCAGCAGTCTAGCGTCCTCGCACACGCCTTGACAGTTCAGACCCACAGTACTATGTGTACGGCAGACGTCGGTAACAGTGCGAATCCCTTTGGATTTCACCATATCGGTCATGCTTGACGGAGCTGTAATATCTATGGCCACGGATTGTCTTGAACGACAACGCTCGGGATGGGGACCGACGACGTGCGTATGGATCATCGTCTGAAGCGGCTATACGAAAGCAATGGCGTCGTATACGCCACAAACGTAGTATGTCGAAGTTCGGTCAAGGAGATCTAAGGCCATGCTATGTAATGCCACGCTGTGCACTCGGCATATTGTGACATTGCGCCTGGTCTTGATGCTGTTTGTGATTCAACAACTCTCTCAGTCTCATGGATAGCTATGGCCGGAAGCTACGTTCCTTCTCTGGACTGAGGGCGCCGCGGCCTGACGGCTATGTTGAGCAGAGAGCGAAACGAGCACGAGGTGATGAGCATGAGGGTTCACGGGCATATAGCTCGCGGCCGTACCGCGGGCGCGATGTGTGCACATCAAAACTTGAGCAGCCCCCACCCGAAAAGAACTGCCTGGTTGAGCATGGGACCGAGATAAGTTTGCCCCTGGGAAGACATATCCTTGTGGCATACTGTGCCTCAAAATACTCCTCGTCGGATCCCGTGACATTCGCTCGGTTTAGTAGCCGAGCATACGAGGACTCATACCTAAGAAGCCAGCTATATGTAGGAGGCAGAGGACGAAGAACGGGGTTGAAGGTGTGTGCATACGCCTACGTCCTGCAGCCGAGACAGCTTCAGAGTTGGGCAAGTCAACAGAGCCTATTGACAAGCGGGTGGTCATTCTGCGGCGACGGGCTGTCGAACAATGGAGCGCTCATGTTCCCACTGCCTTTGACAGCTGCGCTTCACTTGGCCTATTGTGACATGACCTCACCCAGGGCTTCATATCGTGATGAGGAAGCCGCAAGGATCTCGAGAGTAGAAGCTCCCAAATAGCCTCCAGTGCGGGTAACGGATTCTGAAATCTCAATGCCGGTACGAACGAGGGTCGACAGTCGGCGCATAGTTCAACAGACTCGAGTATCGACCTCATTCGCAAAGATAGCAGTGTACTACACCCTGGGTCAGCTGATGGTACGTGGCAAAAAACGGCATTCAGAACAAACTCAAGGGGGATCGAAGGTCACCAGGCTGCCTTGCCGGCGGTCAGCGAGGTCGACGGTTGGCGACACCATGGTGGTGGAGAAGTATATGATGCTGGGATCGCACTCGGTTGTCTCCGATCCGCGATGAGATCTGGAATTCCCTGAACATCGGTGTCAGCTCCCGTCCATCGTTGAGAGGGTCACAGGCACCATTGCTCGGTTGATGGCAAGCCTTCGATAGTTGATATAGCATAGGCAACGGAGATGAGTTTGTTAGCTGGGAGGCGGAAGTAATTCCCAAGGCTTCTGAGGTTTCTAATTCTCCAGTCATTAGACGGACCTTTTGTGGTGAGTCCAAAGAGGGACGAGTCGTGGGACGTTCAAAAACATCAGAGCCGGCTCGACGACAACATCTTCGCGACTAGAAGAGCTTGACGATGCGATCAACAAGAACATGGATCTGTTAGCGATATGGCTGGGAAACGGTTACAGGGAACCTCGAAGGTAGGACGTAGATTAGAGGTAGGCTTAGGGGGGAAGGGTCGTGGGACTTACGGTTCAAGCACTAGGCGTCATGGGATATTGTCAGAATAGCATGATTTTCTTGATTATGGACTAACCGTCAGGCTCGTTGGCTTGGAGGCGCAGAAGGAGCATGGGGAGACAGGACGGAGTGATAGCTCGAAGAAAAGAATAATGGCTGTGAAAATATTGCGACGAGTAAGATAATGTGAGATTCGGGCTTGGGGGAAAACACTGCAAACACTTACGTGGATGATATGCGGCGCTACTGACCCAGACACTGAGCGTGGAGAGGCAGTGGTGCGGTGACGGCGCGGCCGGCGTGGGTACCACAAGTGTTCCACGTCTTGAACGCAGCCGCCGCCTTCCAACCTCCGAGGCCTTGCCTCCTCCTGCACGCCTCAAGCTTCGACCTCGACGAGTATGGTGTCTTGTACGCCCGCACCCTTACCCTTTCTCTTAATTTTTATCCTCTGCTTCCATACGTCATTTGCTCAGTCTTCTCCGACCCTTGCTCGCTTTAACGACTGTTTTTCTGGAAACACCTCTCTCAAGCTCGATGTCTCTACGGTCTACGCTCAAATCACGGAGAATGAAAGTCTTGGGAGACATTTGAATCTTACTGTTCTGGGTACGTCGCCGCAAGAGATTATCCGTCTTGCCAATGGCAGCAGTTCACTCGGTACGTTTTGATCCTTCCGTCCACTCGCACCTCTAACCCATACCCAGCGACCCTCTTCACCACCACTGATGTCCTCACTTTCAATGTTTGGTTCAATAGCACCTCTTTCTGTGACGCCATCCGTCCCCCTTCGCCCCTTCCGTCCACAGATGGACTGGGCTACTGCCCCCTCTCGGCAGGGCCGTTCGCGTTTTCGTCCGCCATCCCGTTGAACTCGAGTTCTGAGCTCTTAACTCTTCAAACGCGTCTGCGTGCAGTTGATTCGCTCACCAATGAACTCATTTGCATCGATGTCAACACCACACCACTTTCGTCTGGTGTCCTCGACAACGTGTATGGTCACGCGAGGATCATATTGTGGTCAACAGTCGCGTTAGCTGCCGCATTCTGGATCATTACCGCTGGGGCACGCTTGTCTTCTGCATGGGGTCGGCGTGCAGGATGGTCCGGCCGGGGAATTTGGGCACGGGTAGAGACTCTAGGTTTTGTCGTCGCCAGTGCAGTAAGCGGGGAAGCCTTTGCCAAAACTCCCGCCTTATTGCGCTTTGGTACGTAATGACCGCATTTTTCCTAAGTCGATTCGTTCAGACCGTTCTAGCCACTCCGTCCATGCGCGACATATTTTTTCACACACAATGGTGCGCAGCGGTTGGGATGGTGGCAGTGCAGTGGCCTCAATTTGTTTGTGAGCCGGATGTTTGATACTCGCGGGACTAATCGCTGATTTTCCTATTAGATCCCATCCTCTCTCAAACCGGTTGGGCGACATTATCGTACAGTACGTATTCTTCTTCCCCTTTTCGAGCATTTGATCATGTTTCTTTCGCTTTCAGATATCACCCTCAGTCAGCCTCGGACACGACATTGGAATCCCTTGTTGACTGAAGAGTATCAACCGCCATCCAACTTTGCTGATCAACTGGCTGATCAGGCGTCGTCATTGTTCATTAACACCAGCGCCGCTAATTTGTTATATACGTTGCCCTCGAACACCTCCGACGGCCTAGTATCTTGGTCGTACACAATTGGCCTGTATCCTCAAGATCTGTTTGGCGTATGCCTTGTGCTTTTCCTGGCAATTCTTGCCGGAACAACTGTCATCACCCTCGTCCTGTGGTCTCTCGACGGACTTATCGCATTCCTCACCCGATTGGCCATTGGAGGTCGTAACACGCAGGGCGGGTTTTTACGCAGCCCACGTTATTCGTCAACAAGCAAGGACATGTTAGACGCCGTATCAACTAGTCCCGGCGGCCCTGAGGACGATAGAACAGCATCGGGCCACGTTCTACTTCGGAAGACTCCTCAATTCCTACCCAACCCGACTCGCCACTATTGGCCCAAGCTGCTCCCCGATTTCTACGGCTCCTTCCACTTCAGTGTGTTGCACGGTAACCTCGTTCGCATTCTGATTCTCTTCCATCTCCCCGTCACAATCTTTTCTTCGTATCAGATGACGGTTGGCCGAGCGAACGCATCACTGGTGTCCATTGTACTTGCCGTGATTTCTTTTGCAGCATTCTCCGTCCTTATTCCAGCCATGCTTGTCACGAGGCTGTCCTTCACCTCGACGAACAAACTCTACGACGAAACGAGGACGCTTCTTGCTCTCGGACCATTGTATAATCACTACCGACAGGGGTCCCAGTTTTTTGCCAGTCTATTCTTCGTCACGAATCTCGCATTCGGCGTCACCGTTGGATGCGGCCAGAAGAGCGGTACCGCACAAGCTATCGTGATCCTCGTCATTGAAGTCGCGTCGGCTCTGTTCACCAGCGTTTGGCTACCTTGGGGTCATGGAGCTAGTATGGGCCTCATAAGCTTCCTGTTTTGTGTGGCTCGTATCGTCGTGGCCGTCCTATTGGTCACTTTAACGCCAACGGTGCGCTCCCTATCCTGACGTTCGGTATCCACTCTGCTAACCCGGTTTATCAGGTCTCTATTGGTGGCGAAGCCGGACAATGGGTCGCCTATGTGATTCTCTTCATCCTAGGCCTAGTCTACCTTGCCTTCCTCCTGATGCTACTCTGCAAGATCATCGAGGCCTTCGTCCGCATCGTAGGCGGTGCAGGCTTTGATCGCAGCCGGTCAACTGCCGACAGTGGTCTTCTCGGTGCCTGCGCGATGGCTGGCTGCTGTGGTTCACAGAGAAGACGCAAACGACGCCATCATGCGAAGCAGTCGGAAACACCACACCCCCTTCCCACCTCTCAATCCTATCCGCGACTTCCGAAGGACGCCACTCCCACACACTCGGGCCCGCCGTCCGTCCTCCGTCCGGAACACGCGTTACGGCCGTATAGGGAAGATACAGACGATGAAAGTGGTTTTATCATGAGCGCCTGGCACCGTCCTGGATATGAGGCGTTGAGCAACGAAGTGGGCTCTCCGCGCGTTGAGTCGCCGACGTTAAACAAGGCCTCCGGTTTCTCCCGCGTGGGGGGTGGCCGGGCACATTTCGATTCACCCTATGCCATCGCCTCCGGATCGACGATTTCTTTCCCATCGGTCGAGCGTGCCGAGCGCCCTACGCCAACAGCGTCGCATCGCAACTCCAGCAACTCAATAGCATCTGGGATACCCCCCGCGTCCTCTGTTGACGTCGAGCGCACCTACAACCTTCCTCCGGGGGCGATGCCCCCACATGTGCGCACCAAGTCTCAGACCGCGATTATCGAGCACGCCGTAGGTACAACCCCCGGCGCGTCGACATCTCAGCATTCTGCACCTACCATTGCCAACGCACGGAGGCAGTCCCTCCGGCCGGAGATAGTCAGCCCCGACACCGAGGACGAACCCTCCGACTCTGAGGACCAACCACGGAACAAGAAGTGGTTCAAATTCAAATCACGGCGGGCAAGCGACGGTGATGACGCGCGGCCACCAACAGTGCCGGATGTGTTTGACGACGTGGCACCGTCTGAAGGTCGTACATTCCTGGGCGTTCGGCGGAAGCGGCGAGCATCAGCGCTCGATGCGGTACCGAAGGAGGAACTGCTCGCGGTTTCGTCGTCGGGCGGCCCGCCCAAGAAGTCATTTGTTGTCATTCGACCAGGAGCGTCCGGTCGCACGACGCCCGGTCTGTCGACGCCTGGTGCAGGCCCCTCCAGCCTTTATTCATAACCCGCACACACAATCAACCCTACCATATACTATTTTTCACCCTCGAGACACTGCTCCCCATCGCCACGCACCCTTTTTTCCACCACTACTTTTGCTTGCGGACTGCATTACTGGACAATCGTGCACTCGTTATCTTTCCATGAGCATAGATCTGTACAACCACTCGCTTCTTTTGTCCTTTCACCTTAGCACAAACTCGTCGTATCGCCATGCCCCGTACCTCCTGCCCAGAATATCCGATAGTCATCCAGCCCGCGCCGCTGCCAGCCATACAAGCCCTGCTCTTCCTGCAAGCGCACGATGAGCTCCTCTGTGTCCATGCTGCTGTATGACGAAACACTTGATGTTGAATACGACCGCGCAAGTGGCGCATCGTATGGCCTGTCCCAGTGTCCGCCCGCACACAGCAGACCTGTTGAGCCACCGAATGATGTCTGCGAGTGCAGTGACTCCTCTGCGCGGCCTTTCTCTTTTCGGTCGAAGAGCGCGATGGTCGGGAACTCCTGCACCTCGACACCGTCCTCAGATGCGGCGACGAGCTGGAGATACGGCTGGCGGTCGCGATCGTCTGGCCGCAGAACGCGCGCGGTTACGCTCGTCGGGGACGATTGCCATTTGAGTGCCCTAAGCGGAGACGTGTACGCGATGCTCGCCGGCAAGGGGTTAGTGAGAATGTGCGTCTTCTTACCGCGCGTGAGACAATAGACAGCCTGTGTGATCTGCCCCGCAACCTCGAAAGGCACCTCGGCTGTGGCAGGCAAAGCCCAGTGACCCTTATGATCCTTTAGGAACGCGAAACTGTCGGATGAGTTTCGTCCGCGACGATTGTGACGTAACGGGCTCGACAGCGTCGACGATGTGCCAGCCTCAGAGATAGACGAGACTGAACCGGTATCGTCAAACATCTCTACTTCGCTGACGGCGGAATCAGCGAGCCGAATAAGGCCCGCTTTCTTTTCGAACACGATGAAGAGGCTTAGCTGTTGGCCGTATTGGACCGGTCGGCCCCCTGCAGAGACATGACGCTGGCTTGCGATGTGGTGGCTTGTCTGGCGCGTGTGCTTGGATGGGTTGGCATCTGATGGACTCCGCGACATAGAGTCCTGTGCGGCCTGATATACAAACGCCAGGCTCCGCGACGTCACTGGTGTGTAGAAATCCTTTCACAAGAACAACACAGCATCAATGGCCGCATAAAGACTGACTGTCATAACGCGCATCAAACATACCTTCACAAACCTGAAGGCGCGCTCGCCCTTTGGTGATTCGTAAAGCAACACGGTCGCTTTTGTCGCGACAGCAAGCAGCGCACTCCCGCGGACTTGCCGTTGGTCGCGCCACAGTGCATAAGTGACGACGGATGTGTTGGAGAGGCGAGACCCATTGGACGCCAAAGGAACAAAGTCGGTCGCCCAGCGTAACGGCAGATCGTCGACGACATCCCAGCTGCTGTACGTGTCCGATCTTCCCAGGGGTGGCGGTCTTTCATTCGAAGATGACCGCCGTGCATCCGGAAATGATGAGTGCTCTGGCTGCAGGTGGGTAGGCGAGTCGCCCATGAGCGATTTAATGCCGCGAGCGAAGTGCCCCGAGGTTCTCTTGCGGCGTTTGGACGAAGTTTCTTGTCCGTTCCAATCTGCCGGCCAGCCAAGTTGCAGAGGGCTTACTCCCTATTTGAAGAACGCTCGGCATAGTCATGTGTCGGTAAAGCACTGAGCGTACTTTATTGGCCGAAGCCCATTTCGCAAGGCTTATGAGGCTGGCAAGATTGTACATACGAAGTGTTCGGTAAGGCTCGTCCTTGCTACCGGTCTCCAGCTCGGTTCCAACTAAGACTAACAGAACACCTTGTGGGATACTCTCAGCCGTGCTCTCGACTTCAAGAAGGGTCATTTGGAAGACCCTATAAACATATTTAAGGTCGTATGCACCACTGCTTGGTGTTGCACGAGTACGCACCCTTCCCCTTCCCAAATAGGATGGACTTGGGCCTCAGAGGGACCTTTCGAGATTAAGCCGTCTTCGCCCCAATCTTGTGGGAACATGTTCATTACCGACAGGCCGTTTTCATGGCCGACGAGTAGTAATCGGTCGCCTAACACAGGGAGCAAAGCGTGGATCGGTGCTTTGGTGTGGGGAAGGAAACGAGAGCCGAACTGCTTCACGCATAAGTGAGTGGGCTCGAGAGTTTCGCTGACCAGAAGCTGGGATTCAATGGACAGTTCATCGTCGGGTTCGGGCAGGGTAGGTGGAGGACCTGGTAGATTCCTGAGGGTCTGTACGCTTAAACGGGGCTGTGATGACCCGCTTGCGGATGCAATGGATGGAGGGCGAACTTGAGACGGCTTATTCAATGCAGACTCAACGCCCTGGAGTCCTCGTGAAAACACAGTGGATGAAGAGGGTACAGCTCGTTACGCACAGCTATAGGATCGACGGCCTCTCCCAGTTCCCATCCTCGCTGTCTCCTCCTTTCCAGCTCCTCCGGCGTGACATCTGCATATCTCTCTGCAGCTCTGCAAGACCACGTCACGTTAGGAGGGCCTGCCATGCTGCATGCTCGCTACTATGCACCTTTTCTCTATCCAACTTCTCCATCGCCCGAACCTTCACCATCACTTGAGCCAGACAGACTTTTGCATACAAGCACCAGCTCGCGGACGCGCAATGTGTACTCACCGGGAATTTGCACCATGCCTCTCGGCTAGATCGTCGTAGGTAGGAAGATCATCACCACCCTGAGTGTCTTGTTCGGGAAAGTCGTGTGATGCCATACGTCCGCGTCGTTATCAAGAAAGGGACAGGGTATCCAACGTCGAACGTCAATGCGATATTCAGAGATGGGTGAGACAGTTGGAGAGGCAAAAGGTTGCTTCCAATCGCGGCCGCCGCTGCCGATCGCGCATAGCCTTAGTCCGCCGTCAAAATCGTCGCTGCGTCGCAGTCGAGATTCTGCTGGATGGCTTCGGGTTCAGAATATGCGAAAACGACCGTCCCGCGGTGACAACCGTGTAATTGTAAGGCAACCATCCGGTCAAATCTCTCCTTGACGAATCTCCCGCATTCCAGGAGCCCCCACTGGTGATACTACAACCAATTCTCGACGTGTACATAAAAGGACTGAATAAGGTTCCGTCCTACACATACTAAGGGTGTATAGCATGCAGGGGATACGGGGATATCATGCAGCGCCTAATCCAGCTATGGTCGCCACCGCCCCTGCCACCATTCCACTGGCCAACGTTACGAGCGTGCCAGCGAGGCCGCGACCTCCCCGAGTGGTAGCACGATCTGCTAGTTGCTCCTTGAGCTTTTCTACAGCGATTTCATTGACACCAATTATCAGGAGAGCCTCGCTTAATGATGTTTCGCTTGAGAATACAACCGATGCAGCACAGAAGCCCTGCTTGCGTGCCGCTTGAACGAGCAGGAAAGTATCGGCGGGAGGAACAGTGTAAACACTGACGGGGTTGTGGACTGTCAAGCGAGCAATATCGTCGAGGAAGACTTCGCGGGCTTCGACGCTTGCGGACCGTAAGAGTGACCGAGCGGACGATATTGGTTGGGTAAGCGGCTGCGAGCCATGAATCACGTCGTTAGAAGAATTGTCGACTATCTCCGTTTTCTGGCTACTCGGTAACATTGGGATTGGTTGACTAGGAGGACCGGGAGAATCAAAGAAGCTGTCGAGGGGAGGATACAGAGTACCAGGCATGATTCGACCTTCTGCGCGGCGAATCTCTGCCTTCGACTCCGGTTTGGAAATTGTTGCGGGAGAAGGATCTTCGAAGAGAGGCTCTATATGTAAAGAGTCCATTACTTGAGATAGGCGAGCAACGGGAGCGGCCTGTGCTCCGTCATCTACTTCGGCAGCGAACGGACATCCCTGGCGTGGGTGCCCTCTGCGTGGACGGTGACAGGTTGTACAACGTGGGGATTTGCGGGACGGAGAGGAGTTGTTCTGCGGTTTCTTCTCTGGAGTTGCTGGAATAAAAGAGCGAAGAACAGGGGGCATTACGAGATAAACGGAGGGCTAGACTGAAGGTTGGAGTTCGCCAACAGCGCGGTCGGCTGTGCTGAGAATTATATAGCCTCTGGGATCCTGGGACGGGCTGCAACAAGGAGACGCGTCAGATCACAAATCGTGTTATTGTGCGTAGCCACCAGAACAGTCCCACACAAACAATGACAAGAGTGTGAAGGGCACAAAGACAACCATAATGTGCACAGCACTTCTACTGTACAACGTGCTGCATTTACGCCGCAAATAAGTGCCCTACTCACACGTGATTCACATGATTCTGCGCTGCGTACTATCTCGAGGTCTCGTGTGTACCGCGTCTTGCCTGGGTCCATCATGGCCAAAAGCTCTCAGCTCACCCAGCTTAAATCAGCTCTTTCAAAGGCTGGCATTACGAAACCTTCGGAGAACAAAAAAAAGCGCAAACGCGCTCAGAACGAGGAGAAGGATCTCGCTAGACGCGCTGAGCGTTTACGGGAGATTAACCAGAAACTTAACCCTTTCGACGTCAAGGTCACGCAGGTTAAGAAGGATGTCGGTGGTAGGAAGCTCAAGGGAGTCACGGGTCGGCCGGCGCAAAGCAAGCAAGCCGGCATTGAACAGGTGCGTAGTATTTTTTGTGCCTTCTCCTTCGTCCTTAAGGGTCCCATCGACTTCTGCAGAGGAGAAAAACTCTTCTTAAGGAGTATGAAAACCGTTCTCGCGCTGGCGGTATTGTTGATCGACGGTTCGGCGAGAACGATCCCACTATGACGCTGGAAGAACGCATGCTCGAGCGATTCACTCGGGAAAAGCAACGTGCTTCGAAGGGTGTTGCGTTCAATTTGGAGGAAGAGGACGAGCTCACCCATTATGGGCAGAGTCTATCTAAGCTGGACGACTTTGACAATGTTGGCATCTCTGTAGATGATGATGAGGACGATCTCCTAGGTGCGTTGTTGCTTGTACGCTCCTTGTCTACTTGCTCAAACTTCCGGCACAGGTCAGATAGATAGCAGCACCGTCAAACACGCCCACTTTGGTGGGTTTGGCGATGAGCCTGATGAGGAAGACGTCTGTTACTCTTTCTGTTAATCTTGTTATAAAGTGCCAAACTATTGTACAGCCCGACCGCAAGAAGACCAAGGCCGAGGTCATGGCCGAAGTCATCGCGAAGAGCAAGGGGCACAAAGTTTGTTCATAGTTTATGGCTGCGCCCATGTCTCTCATCCTATCTAGTTTCAACGTCAGATGGAGCGCGAACAAGACGATAATATCCGCCATCAACTGGATCAAGAGCTGGATTCCATACGCTCTCTTCTTCTGCAGCCCGACGCGATATCTACGTCCCTCGAGCGATCCCATGGCCTTGGCACGAGCTCTGAAGTGGAGAAGGATCAAGAGTATGACCAGTTCGTCCGGGAGCTCGTCTTTGATAGACGGGCTCGGCCGAAGGACCGTCTCAAGACCGAAGAAGAGCTGGCACAGGAGGAAAAGGAGAGGCTGGAGAAGGCAGAGCGGAGGCGTATGCGGCGTATGAACGGGGAGGGCATCGACAGCAGCGATGACGAGGGCCGAGGACGAAAGCGGAAGCGGTCAAGACGCGGAGACGATCTTGAGGATGACTTTGCGGAGAGCAACGAGTGGGGAGGTCTTGGGATTGGTTTGCAAGAAGACGGCGACAACGACGGCGACGACGACGACAACGACAACGACAACGACAACGACAACGACAACGACAGCGACAACAACGATGACAACGACGACAACGACGACAACGAGGGCTCAGGTGAAGAGGACGAGGACGAGACGGAAGGCGGAAGAATAGGGAGCGGAGACGAGGGTGGAGGAGACGAGGACGCTTTCCCAACACACAGGGCAAAGACGCCTCAGGACGCATTCAACAAGTTAAGATCTGAGAGGCCTGCGAAGCGACAGCGAACAATTCCGGCGACCGAGCTACCTTTTACATTTCCTTGCCCTTCATCTCACGATGAGTTTCTTGAGCTCCTGAACGACATCGCAGACGAAAATGTGCCAACAGTGGTGGAGCGCATCCGTGTCCTCCATCATCCAAGCCTCGCGGTGGATAATAAATTTAAGCTTCAGGTTCGTCTGCATCCCGTCCTACAATTCATCTAATATCATGGTTAATAGACATTATGTGGAGTACTCGTTGACTATGTTCTTCATGTTGCTTCTCCCCCCACACCACGCCTGTCGCTCGTGTCCTCTTTGGTTCCACACATATATGCACTTGCGAAGGCATATCCGATCCAGGCTGCCGAGCACTTCGTCGCCAAGTTGTCTCTCATGAACAAGAACCTCAAACGTGGAATCAGTCGGGGAGCCAGCAATCCGGATTCTAAGACGTGGCCAGGTCTGCCAGAGCTTATGCTTCTTCGCATCATTGGCGCAGTCTGGTCGTCGAGCGACATGAACCATGCGGTCATCTCGCCGGCCCGACTTCTTATGGGTGCTTACCTTGGTCTATGCAGAGTCCGCACTGTGCAGGATCTGGCTTCCGGTTTGTTTCTCTGCACCCTTTTCCTGCAATATGAACAGCTCTCTAAGCGCCTGGTCCCTGAAGCGATCAGCTTCCTAGCAAACGCCCTTCTTCGCTTAGTTCACCACCCCTTTTCCGGCGTGCAGTCACTTCCGGGCTGCTTTCCAGCCCCAGATTTTGGCGGAAACCCCCTGAGAATTGACACAGAGACGATTACACCGTACTCGCTTCGGACCCCACGGTTGGACGTTATACTTACGACGGCTGGCGATTGTGTGCAAACCAAGGCGAGTCTCTTCGGCTTGACCGTTGAGCTTGCCGCCCGGTTTGCGCAGCAATATAGAGATCTTGACAGCTTTGTTGAGCTATACGAGCCTGTTCTGGATATTTTAGAAAGTTTTGACGATGCTAAACTCTCCGAGGCTTTCGCGGTACGGAGATATCTTGGTTCCCCTTGTCCTTGATGGGGTTTGATTAACGTCTCCCACCAGCCCAAGATCTGCGACGCTACCGGAGTTATTCGACGCCTCTTAAAGTTCTCTCGGCAAGCACGACGCCCACTTCGTCTTCAAGCGCATAAGCCAATCCCGATACCCTCCTACATTCCGAAATTCGAAACCACATCGTCATCATATTTGCGCCTGCATGGCCCTAATCACGAGGAGAACGATGCGACGAAGCTGCGGAGGCAATACAAGCAGGAGCGCAAGGGTGCGGTCCGGGAGCTACGCAAGGACGCACGCTTCTTGGCGACAGTTGAACAGGAAAGACAGAAAGAGAAGGACAGAACATACACGACGAGTATGAAGAAGATCTTTGGGTCGATCGAAGGCGAGAGGGCGGAAGAGAAGGCGATGGAAAGAGAGAAGGCGAGAGAAAAGCGGCGAGCAGGTCGGAAATAACTTAGACCGGCGGGAGTAGTACTTTGACGCGAGAGAGCTGACTGTTATACGGTGTTAACCGAATACACACTGGGAACTAGTAGGGGTTGGTCTCCCCTGCAGACTGATCGGTGACCTCTTTTGACGCGATTTAATGTCGTTCACTAGATGAAGTTGGCGCGTATGATATAGAATACGCGACGTAGGTCAGACCAGCTTAGACCGTGCGAGCCTGAGTCTGAGACAAGCACAACGCGTCCTTCATCGCCAGACGCGTCGATCAACGCGCTTCGTTCTGACCCTCATGTAGGCGCCGCTCATACTCATACTCACACAGACACTTACTCTACGCCCTTACCATTATGGACAACCTTTTTTCAACACCAGCACCCGTTCAAACTTTCCAAAACACCGAAGACGCATCGTCACCAGCTGCCTTTCGACAACGATTACTTCATACGATTCGTGTCGACCTCCGTGACGGTGTTCAAATCAAGCCGCAAGACAAGAGCGACTGGGTCTCCGTCATCCATGGGTTCTCAGAACATTTGCTTGCTGGATTTCCTCCATCGTCGGAAGAGAGTCCTTGGGACGTTTTACACGAGAAAGTGTCCTTAATGGAGCTAGCTTTGGAGATCATTCACAGGCTTCTGGGCAAAGCCGACGGTCTTTTCGATGGTCGTAGCAATTTTGCGCTCAGCATACTATCAGATCTCGTTTGTCTGTGCGCTACTCTCGACGGGAGAGAAGATGGTATCGTTGAAACGCAAGACGGGATCCCTACCCCAGAGCAACTTCGGAACAGGACGTTCGACGTCCTTAAAAAAACTGTCACATACCTCAGCGAGAATCTTCGTGCGGGCTTGGATGGAGTAGAGCCTGGATGGTTGACTCTCCGTCATTTTTTGGACCGTTGTTGGAAGGTTTGTGAAGGTAAGCGGAAAGCAGTCCTCGGTGGCACGGTGCGTCACCAAGTATGACAGATATCTTGTCGCAAAACGCCCCTCTGTATCCCTGCATTGCGTCCTTTCTCACGATTCCTGGGATCCAGCCCAAAGTCAACTGTGTTGATAGTCAAGTGCAGTCGCTCTTCCAAACCGTTGAGCTAGTATACTTACGTATAGTAGGCTGGCCTGCCTCGAGGCGCCGTAGTCCTTAGTGAAGAGCGTCGGACCCCAGACTTGCTTTGGTTTTTGATTCAAGTGACTTTCGCACCATTGTCGTCTTCCCTCGCTGTGAGCCCGCTCTTGCACGACTGCGTTGTTCGCGCGGCCGAGATTGCACAAGCTACTTTCTCGGCATTCTCCGGTGAACGCTGGCGCGCTGCAGGCGCCAAGCGCTCCTACTATCTCACACAGGTCCTTGCCATCTCACAGTCTCTTCTCATCGCTCGACCCAATCCCGCACTGGAGGATGCTTGCGCTTCCATGACTTTTCAGCTGCTTTTGCATCGCCTTAATTCGACGTCCACTGCATCGAATAGTACCCTAGATAGCGCTCTCAAGTATCCCACTCCTCCGTCTTCACGCATGTCAACCAGGGCATATTCCCTCGCTATTTTACAAGCTCTTTCGCTCGTTAAAAAAGAAGATGAAGCATCCATGGTATGCTCCCTTTTTTCTGTGCAAATGCTACTTACTGAAGAGCACGAGGACATTGCCGTGATCTATCTCCAATCTTTGGTCCACTCTCTTGACCAGGATACGCTACAGGACATTCAATCGGCACTATCTCCATGGTCGAGCCCGAGATGTGAGGAGCTGCTGGATGGTGTCCGAACACGCATAATAGAGCTTACTTCTGCTGCGAGTGCGCCGCAAGCGGGCGACCGTATGGATGTGGATGCCCACCGACCCTCTGCTCGCCTGAGTCGCATCATTGCAAACGTGCAGACGGTTTTGATGACTACACAAGAGACCAATACAGACGACATGGTGACACTGGCGGAGGGAGATCTCGCACTACATATGCTTTGGATGCTTCACAATGGCTTCCCTGCGTGCGCGCGTCCCCCACTCAACATGTCCGTCGAGCTAACTGTCAGAAGCACTCTGGATGACGTGACCTTCAATCAAAAGCTGTCTGCGCTCAAGGCCCTGGCCGAGCTTCCCTCTTTATGCTTCTCTTGTGCTGTCGGCCCTTGCCAAAGACTTACGTCCGGAGGCGACCTGACGGTAGCGGGTGTATATGTTGATATCATTCTCAGATTTCTTACTAACAAGCGACGGCCGGACGCACAAACGCGTAAACTCGCCTACAAGGCCATGATCCACGCTCTACGCCATCAGCCTGGCGATATTATACCCCCGGGACTCTTCTCAGTAGAGGACATAGCAAGGGAAGATTTATTGGACAAGGACAGGGGACTGAGGGTACTGGCTGGGTTTGCTGATATACGCTTTCGTCTTTCCTCATATCTCTGACATTCTACCCCGTAGGCGTATGTTAGTCGAGTGTATCCGCCTTTACGACGGTTTTGGAAGGCAGCTATGGGCACGCGTGAATGCATCTTTCGAGGTCTTTAACAATATACTGGAGTCTGGCAGAGAGCCCGCCAAAGAAAACGTTCTGATGACTGTTGCTGCTATTGGCAGGTAAGGGCCACTTACCTTCAGTGACGGGGCATCTCATAGTACTGATGAAACTAGAGCGGTGTCATTTGATATCCTGGGCGCTGCTATAACCTGCTTGATATCTCAGTTGTCCAATGCAAACCCATTCTTAAAGGGTTTGGCGAATTCGCAAGTACGTCGTTCCAGCCTGGCGATACGCACATCCATTCACCGCCATTCTTAGCTCCTTTCCCTTGCGAATCATTTTCACAAGTCGCCATATCGGCTCATCTCACCGCACATGGATAAGATTGCTCCATATCTTGTTCACCGCTATGCCACACACCAGGACACGCTCAAGAGGTTTTGCGAGCTTATCAATCTACCCTACCTGACCTTCATAGAAGTGAACCTGCCTTTCACGCTCCCGCCCTTGTTTGCGGCACGCGAAGAGCGTACACTGGCATGTCTCTCAGCAGAACTCGGCCTTCGATCAACATCGCTTTTCCTCAACTACTCAGAACACGTCCTCGCCCATATCTTCTTGATGCGTGACTCCCATCAGGCTGACGAGGCGCTTGAATTTATTCTGCAAATGCTCGCGGCATCTTCCGCAGAAGGTTCTGATGAAATTGATATACAGTCCGTGGTCAAGAGCTGCGTCGTGCCACTCCTGGCCCTGCTCGTTATCCATCTTGGGCATGAAGACGAGAACGAGATCCAAGCGGTATGACATATTCTTCACGTTAACCTATCAGTTCAAAGTAAGATCCCAGGCTCAAGAAGCGCTACGTAAAGTTGTCCGGGTCCTCATGTCCGATAAGAAGGAGAAGAAGCGACAGAAGGCAGGAGAGGTTTCTAACTTGGCAAACATTCTGCGCTCGTATCTTCTCGGGATCATGACACATGTAACTGGGGTGCTAGAAGACGCGAAGAGCAAAAAAACACCTCAGTTAAAACACCAGATCCTGCGGAGCATTGGAGTGCTGTCGGAGATCCTTGGAAAGGACATTTCCGCCGTCTCCTCACAGGTCAGCAGCTTGCACGCACTTCATGTCCTCTTTATATTAATATTCTTCGGCAGATTATAACGGCCCTGCAGAACTCACTTAGTATACAAGAACTTGCGGATGTCACTCTTCGGAGCTGGTTTATCTTCCTGCAGATGCTTGATTCCATGGATCTTCGCACTCAAGTCGGTCCATCCAGTGCTGCCATGATTGAGTGCTGGCCTAAACTCTCCTCCACTGGACGACGACTTGTTCATGAATGCCTTCACTTTCTGTTCGTTACCCGAGCAAGTGATCTCGGGGATCATCTCGACGACGTGGTTGACTTGGCCACCTTGCCTGGCTTGGACGATCTTTACTCCAAGCAAGCCAAGCGGCGCCGCAACTTCCCAGAGGAGAAGCGTTTGACGGCTATGCTCAATCGTGCGGCAAGTGACAACATGCTAGTCGTATATTTTGCCCTTCGCGAGCTCAAGAGCTACATGATCGGACACCGCGAATACTTCCAATCCCTCGCCACAGGAGACAATTTCAGTCCCCTCGTGGGCCGCATGATGTCTGTACTGCTCACTGCCTGCTCTCGAGAAAGTGACAGCGCCGAGGACGTCCGCCTTGTGGCGTACGAATGCATCGGAGCACTCGGCGCAGTCGATCCGGATCGGTTTGAATTCGTTGACAAAGAAAGACGTAGCATCGTCATCAAAAACCTCACGGACAACGAAGAGAGCGTTCGCTTTGCTCACTTCCTCATTTCCGACGTTCTCGTTGGAGCATTCAAGTCAACTGGCATCATCGCATACCAGCAACACATCGCGTACTCCATTCAAAGGCTACTCGAGTTTTGTGACATAACTAGCCCTCGTCCTGGGCAAGCTGTCTCGTTGCGCGCTCGGAAAGCATGGAGCGAGATGCCGAAACACGTCCATGACGTCGTGGATCCTCTACTTCATGGTCGCCTCATGTCTAACACACCTGAGTTGACCGTACCAGAGCTCCCTATCTATCCCTCGCAGAAAACATATCGCGAGTGGCTTCCGGCATGGACCGGCTACTTAATCACCCGGGCGTCCGGACCTAACGCAAAAGCCATTTTCCATCCCTTGCAGTCTGCTGTCCGTAGCCAGGATGTCACCGTCGCCCGTCAAGTTCTTCCTCACATAGTTTTGAACGTCCTGCTGTCTGACGAGCAGGCCGATGTTGGTGCCATTCGTGCAGAGCTCGTCGCGGTGCTCGAGGACCAAGTGGGCCCAGAAAGTACGTCCACGAGGGACAAGCGGTTGTTGAGTGCTCAGGTACTATTACTCCTGCCCAATGGATTGTCAGCTGGACTCAAGTTCCATCTGCCTACAGGTCGTCTTCATGCTTATGGATCACATCAACGAGTGGGCGCGACTTACGCGACAAGAGCACGGAACGAGGCGTTCCGAGAATAGGCGCTCTCTAAACGACACAGAAGAGCGGCTCCTTAAGGTCGACTCAGTCATCTCGAGCATTGATCAGAACCTGGTGGCCAAAGCGGCGTTCGAATGCAAAGCCTACGCACGGTCGCTCATGAGTTTTGAGCGACATGTCACGACGCTACGCGAGCGTAGCGCTCACCAGCGCGATCTCCAGGTCTGCTACGAGCGCATTCACGAGATCTATTCAAACATCGACGAGCCAGACGGAATGGTGGGAATTTCATCCATCATTATACAACCCAGCTTGGAACACCAGATCCGGGAGCATGAGAGCAACGGCCAATGGACTTCGGCTCAGAGCTGCTGGGAGCTGAGTCTTAGACAATCGCCCCACAATTTGGAGTGTCATAAGGGTCTTCTTCAGTGCCTTCGTCACCTAGGTCACTATGGTTCGTTTTCGCAATATTTAGGTCCAATCGGCCGTTCATGTTTCCCAGATACGCTTCGGACGCACGTTCGTGGCATCCTGCTTCGTAGGCCAGACTGGAGATCTGCTCTTGAAAATCTTCAGGTCGAAGGTGCATGGATGGTTGGCGACTGGGATGAGGTCAATTCGCTACTTGGCGAATCCTCGTCACAGACTGCAGAGATGGCTATCGCCCGCGTCCTTGTCGCTATGCAGTCATCCAAAGGCGAGGTTGTGCGCAGCGCTCTGGCACAAGCACGCAAAGTCCTCGGGAGGCCCATTTCGGCCGCTGGGGTGCGCGAGTATCGGCGCTCGTACAACGCCGCACTAAATCTGCACCTCCTTCACGAAGTCGAGATGATTCAGGATGCTATTTCGATGATGTCTGCGAATACCTGTCACATCGTACTCAGCAACCTGTCGAGGAGCCTGAACTGTCGTCTCGATGCTACTCAGCCATCGCACCGTATACGTGAGCCAGTGCTCAGCATGCGCAGGATTGCTTTCAGCTTAAGGTACGTGGTTTTCCTCGTACACTTGCTTAGTCCGACCACTCCTATTAATAGCTTGGCCCGGTCTCCGGCATTGCTTCGTCGGGAAATCGGCCGCTCGTGGCTCACAAGCGCGAAGATTGCGAGGAAGGCAGGCCATGTGTCAACAGCTTACAGTGCGTTGCTACAGGCAAGGCACCATCAGACGCCATACGCGTTTATTCAAGCGGCAAAATTAACCCGGGCTTCCGGCGAGCACGAACGTGCATTGCGTGACCTCGAGCACTCTTTGTCGCTTGTCGAACAGTCGGAGGACGTCATCGATCTGACAGAGGACAATGTTATTGAGGAAGACGACAGGAAGATGTTGAAGGCTAAGGTGAATACTCTTTCAAATGTCGCGAATGGAATCTGAGGTATTCTTGCGCGCCAGGCTCACCTCCTGCTGTGTCGCTGGATGACAGAGTCCGATAGTTATCAGGACGCTGAGATCCAAAAGTATTTCAACAAAGCAGCGGAGATCGTGCCTAGGCACGTTGTTTTGCCCTCAACCTGTGGAACATATTAACGAAGGCGCAGATATGAGAGCGCGACATTCTATTTCGGAAAGTTTCACAATGATTGCTACAAGACTTCTCTGTCCGACAACGACAAGAAGACGCTGCGGCGAGTGCGAGAAAACTGACTATGTCCCCTTAAAACTCATATTCACGACTCAGAGGACTGAAGCTACTTAATGCTACGGCGCGTTGTTTTCTAAAGGCGCTGAGGTACGGATCCAAGTTCACGTACCAGATGGTCCCTCGCCTCTTGATGATCTGGATGGACATGGGTGAAGAGACCAGAGTTGCGAGCTCGGAAACCTACCGCAAGATGTGTGCCGAGATATCCCGTGCTATTCCCGATATACCGGCGTACAAAGTACGTATTCTTCCTCCTTACAAGTTAGACGGAGTCGATACGATGACCCGTGCCAGTGGTATACGGCATTCCCCCAGATTGCGTCGCGAGTAGGTCACTCGAATCTCGATGTTTGGAAGGACCTAGCGAAGATCATCAAGATCGTAATACGAGAATATCCTCAGCAGGGCATGTGGCAATTTGCGTCCGTCATGAAGTCGAAAAACCAGACCCGTAGGGATCGCGGGAAGGAAGTCTTGACACAACTTATGGCAGGGTACTCTTTTAGCGCAGAGGCCTCATCTAATGTCTTCTCAGAGTGAAGTAACAAACTCAGGGAACATCTCAGTAACCAAAATTATTAACGAGAACACGACCATGGTCAATGAGCTGCTGAAGCTTTGTGACTTCCCGATCAACGAGTCCCGTAAATATTCTTTGAAGAAAGACTTCCCAGGTCTCCACCGTCTCGCGCCGTCCTGCTTGATCATTCCACTTCAGGAATCACTCATAGCCTCACTTCCGCCAACATCGTCCGGTTTGGACGTAACTCACAAACCTTTCCCCGTTGAGTTGCCACGCTTCCATGGTAAATCGTTCTCGGGACTTCTCGCCGAGTGCTGAAATCTCGGTATAGCGTTCAAAGACGAGATCGATGTCATGCGCTCACTGGCTAAACCGCGCAAGATTACAATCGTGGGTGATGACCAGCGCACGTACATGTTTCTCGGCAAGCCAAAAGACGACCTGCGGAAAGATGCGAGACTCATGGACTTCAATGCGCTAATCAACAAGCTTCTTAAGGCAAACTCGGACTCTCGTCGTCGTCAACTGCGTACGTTTGAATTTCCTAATACCTACACAGCTTGCCGAATAAGCTGCTTTCAGACATCCGTACTTACGGCGTCGTCACGCTGAATGAAGAGTGTGGCTTCATTCAGTGGGTCCCAAAGACCGTACCGATTCGACCGGTCCTTGTAAGGAGTTACGAGGCACGTGGTATCAAGAGTTGGGTAGGTCATTCAGTCGTCACAATATAATCTTTCTTATCGCTTTTAAAGTCGGCCGATCTCGGCGAAGTCTTCAATCACATAAAGGCATCGAGCGACAAGGATGGAGGTAAAACTTTCCTTCAGAAGGTCCTTCCGCAGTACGTCTTGCTATGTCCTTGCGTATACCGAGCTGTGGTCAACGTCCATTTCAGGTTCCCGCCGGTATTTCACGAGTGGTTCATCGAAACTTTCCCGGAACCATCGGTTTGGCTGGCGAGCCGTCTGACCTACGGACGCACAGCCGCTGTGATGTCCATGGTTGGCTTCATTCTCGGGTGCACACGCCTAATCTACCGCTCGGTCGGGGTATAGGGAACTGATGTTATGTCTAGACTCGGGGACCGCCATTGCGAGAATATCCTCATGGACGAGGTCTCTGGCGCAGTTGTCCATGTTGACTTCAATTGCCTCTTCGAAAAGGGAAAGACCCTCGAGACGCCTGAGCGAGTGCCTTTTCGGCTTACACAGAACCTCGTAGACGGACTTGGGATCACTGGTGTCGAAGGTATTAGCTCCTCTCACCAGACGTGTTCCGTAGGACTGATGGAGTATTGAGGCGTTTTCCGCATCGCCTGTGAGATCACAATGCAGATTTTGCGCGACAATCGTGACACGCTCATGACCGTGCTCGATGCCTTTATCCATGATCCACTGGTCGAATGGGAGGACGAGCGAAAGAGGATCGTGAGTGACATGTCTATAGCCGATAATAGCTCATATAATTGCCTGCCCTTCCAGGAACGCAATCGCGTCAGTCAGCACGGGAACTCGCCGAAGCAGCTTGACATGAAGCAGCTTGCACGCAATGCTTTGGAGCCGATCAAGAAAAAGTTGTCGGGCATCTATGCGACAAATGGTGATAACGGGAGCAAAGAACGCGAGATATCCACAACAAGTCTCGTGCAGACGCTCATTCATGAGGCGACGGACGAATGTAACTTAGTATGTCCCCGTGCATTCTGTTCCCGAAGAGCGCAATCTAAGTGAAGCATTCATCTGTAGGGCAAGATGTATCCTGGCTGGGCCCCATGGCATTAATTTCGCTCTTTGTAATGGTACCGATCTCTGGAATATGATCAGTGAACCTATTTTCCAACACACAATCAGAGTAGAGTACATTCGAGGAATGGAGAAACAGACAGGACAGTCAATCGCCGAGATCTTTTTTAAGCTGCTCGAGCTCGCGTTCCTTCTTCGCATTCGATGCAAGAATCTTCTCGCGCTCTGCAAGAACCTGCTGTCTCGCGCGCTCGAGCCGCGCACGCTCCTCCATCTCCATCTCCTTGTTAAATTCCGGCGTACCACCCTTGCTCGCCTCAAGCGCTGTAAGTGTATTGTTCGAAAGGTGAAAGGGGACAGGTTTCCGACGTGTTCGGGGAAGGGATGTAGGCGGGTGTAGTGTGAGAGTGTTGAGAAAATTCTGGTAGGGATCCGTGAACACGACTTCGTCGTACTGCCAAGAATGCACGGGCCCCGCTTTCGCCGCCTCATCAGGAGGCGGGGCTTCGACAAGATCGGGCCCGGTTGCCGTCCAAGGGTGCAGCTTGAGGTGATGATAGAGCGTAATAGTCCGTTCCCCAGCCTCCTGCACGAACGTGATCTTAATCTGAATCTCGAATTCGCCCCAGCTAGGGTAGCTCAGCCTGATGCCAAAGAAGGAACTATCCGGGCGACACTGACCCCGTTTCCGTGACTTCGAAGGGTGCTTTCTCTACGTCTTTGCTTGCGATCAAATGTGTCAGCACGATGGGTTCTGCACACAAGGGTGCACACATACTTCGCAGTGGGTTTGGGTACGTTTCGTGTAGTTTGAAGGAAACGCGCTTGATGAAATGGGTGATGTCGTCAGCACCACCTACTTGGTCGGATTTATCACTGGAGGCGGCGCTGCGGACGGCCACGGTCCATCGGTGGGTATGGTCCGGAGACGTGAGCAACTTGCGCTGTTCTGGAGTGAGCAGCACGGCCGTGTTGCCATAGATAACGGGTCTGTGGATTTGGATGCCCTAGGAGAGCCATCGTGCTCGCGGACGATAGATTGAGCAGGGAAACGAACCTTTACACGGACGCGTTCGTGTGAGGTCATGGCGGGCGGACTCAAGTTTGGGCCTCGACGCGGTCCAGTGCACGGGCTAGGCGACGGGCGCGCGTCGCGCTATAGCTGCGACTCCGAGATCGGGAAACCCCGGCATGGGCGCGTCAAGCGTCTTCAAGTTGTCCTCCCGTTCGCTGCCGCTCCCCAACCACCACCCATCTTCCATATGATCAACTCTGTCGTCAACCGTGCGTAGAACTCTGTACCACACTAGTGTCTATTTACTCACGCTTTTTCAGTTCCAAACCGCGTCATAGAGAGGCAGAAGGCCATTCAGGTTCGTCGTTATTCTCGATTTTCTATCGTAGTCAACGTTCAGCGTGCTACAGGCCAGCCACAAGCCTCTCTGGTACCGCCTCCCCCGCTCCAACATCTACATGGGTGCGTCACACGTCTCCTTGTACACAGAGGGCTTAACAATGCCGTGCAGGTACCTACAAGGCGCTCTTCGCCCTCGGCATGGTTGGCAACGTCTACTGTGTCTACTCTCTCATCCGCGTATGTCTGATGGCACCTGTCTGCTATAACCTGCTCCTCAAAGTTTGCACATTACAGGGAAAGCAAACATAGATATTATAGTAGCATTACCCCAATGAGATCGAGATTCCCTGCGTGAATTCGTGAATGCGTGTGCTGAACTTGTCGTGAACTGTGCCCTCGTCGTTATATCCGCTGGCCACGATGAGGGAAATAAGCTCATGCTCATGCGCTATGAAGCATTACAGCCTTGATATCAATGTTTTGGTGTCCGGACTCGGGCCGCGGCGCGTCGAAAGCATCTGTATACCTCTGCAAACCGCTCTCGACGCGCCTGATCGTATTTGATCCCGACCCTTACAGTCCGCGTCAACGGCGTTCACTGTTAAGCCGCTATTCCTCCGATTCTCCCCCAAATGTCTGCTAGTAACGCGCCAAAAGCACCAATATCGGGCACGGAGCCTGGGGTCCCTAACGATGCGATGAACCGTGAGGCGTTCATGAACTGGCGCGAGGCCGCAGCGACGTATCGGAATCACAAGGGAACGGTACGCGTTCCTTGTACTTCTTGCTGCAGAAATTGCTTGCAGGGATAAATCTCACACTAACCTACAGCCGATGGGTATGTCACCCGGCCTGCTCCGAGCTCGCGAACAATACAGAGTCAAGAACGCGATCACGGGCGTGCTCGTCGCTGCGTTTGTCGTAGGCGTGTACTGGTATTCTATCTTGGCCGTCAAGCAAGACACGTTCGACGATATCGACGAGGAAGCCCGCGCAATGTTCGCGGAAGGCCGCCGCGAGGGAGTGAAGGCCACACAGTCCGCTCCCGAACCTGCGCCAGCACCCGCGCCCGCGCCCTTCGACGCGGCCTCGCGGACACCGCCACAGCGGAGAGGTGTGTTGTCGCCAATTCTGGACCGCGCAATGCCAGGGTTGCTGGATCCCAAGAGGAAGACACTGGTGTGGGGAGCACCGCCGGTGGACGCGATTGGCAAACTATCAGACAAGAGGTCGTAGGCTGTGTGCTGTGTGTTGTGCGTGCTAACATTATACATGTTCCGTTCACCCCGGAATCCCGTTGATTCTACCTGGCCTGCATTGACTTGCGCGAACCGCTCTCGGAGGCATAGGTCCGAGGCCCTTGAGGAAAGTCTTTGGGCCGACCAGCTCAACACCTTTCCTAAGCCCCTCACAGTATCCTTTATGTTGGAAGTGCAAGCTGAACAACGTGGATGATAGAACTTCTGAAACGCAATTGCTAGTATGCTGCTTCAAACCCATGAACAGAAAAACTAGTATGCTTGGCTCAGCCTTATGCGGTCATGCGGTGTCACTCGAGGCACTTGTTTCTTCGTCGACGCTGGTAGCCTGCTAAGACGTGACGCCACGGATGTATGTGGCCAACATGGCGTTATGCTTTGAAAGGCGAGAGATGGAGATTGACCTCAGGGCCGGCTCATGAGCGAGAGTGGGGTATATGAATTGTCATACGACACGGGATTAGGTGGTGTGGGGCGTGTAGTGGGAAGCGCGGTCGATTAATGACGCGTTCCAAGTACACAGTGCAGCTGCGGCTGGGCCTAACTTTCCAACCCAACCCCGCCCTGTTGACCTAGCCCACCATGTCCTCTATCCGCCCTACAGCACATACAATGCATTCTTCTCTATCCTCCAGCTCGTCCATTTTCCCAGCCCTCCCCAGATCTCAAGAAGCAGGTCAGTTCGCAACGATCGCGGGGAGTACTCTTGCCTCATGCAGTACCGTGCAGCGGGAACCTCAGAACCCCTTTACCAGGTCAAGCTCCTCGCGGCACTACGTAGTGGTACGCTGTGTATTCATGGTTCTGTCCATGCGCTCAACTGTCGCGTAGGGGATCCGGCTCTTATCCACCCTTTCCTGGCCGAGATTAGCTATGATCGTCGCGCTTCGTCTTCGGACCATGACGCAAGTGCTGGCCCCGCTGCTCTTCATTTGGCTATTCGTTGTGCTTCAGGTGAGCCTTTTGGCTGTTACTGCTTTATGTACTATACATCTTCCAGCCGAAACCGTCGCTCTCCTACTCTCGCATCGAGCCATCTCGCCGAACGCAGTACATCCCCCTGGTTCTGGAACAACAGCCCTCCACCTTGCTGCTTCTTTAGGGAGGGCAGATGTCGTCAGCCTTTTGTTGGAACAGGAGGGAATAGACGACACACTCCACGATGCAAACGGCAAGACGGCCAGGGACGTTGTTCGCGGGAGAGACGTGCAGCGGATCTTGCGTGGTGCGTAATCTCCGTCGGTGCTGCGCACGCCGTCATAATCACTTCCCTTCACTCGCGCGTAGAATCGAGATCATTCTTAACGGTATCATTCCGCTCGCTTTTACGGGCGTATATCCTTTCGCCACTCAGTTCATCACCGCCGCCTGCTCTCATTGCGCTTCTATCCTCCCCCCGTGCGCGCCACATAACTCTTTCCTACCTCGATGACGACTCCGGCACGTCCCTACTCCACGAGGCATCGCGCCGTAAGGACGCGAGCCTCGTCGAGTTGGCGGTGCGTGCCGGCGCGGACATCTTTGTGCGTGATCGCAGGGGGCGTACTGTGCAGGACGTGGTAGGAAAAGACGATAAGATGCGCGTTTTCCTCAGACAGTGTACGTACGCTCCTTGGCACAGACTGTAGCATACATGACGCATCAGCCAGTTGCCAGCCGTGATACCACCCTGATAGAAGGGGCCCTTTCGAATGGTCCGCCAGAGTTGAAGGGTTACCTCAACAAATATACAAACGTTGCTCGGGGCTGGGGAACGCGGTGGTTTGTACTCAAGGATGGCGTTCTTTCATGTGCGAACGCTTCTGCAGTCACCGAGGTCATGCTCATCTGTCCCTGCTAGATTACCGTCACCAGGAGGACGAGACAGTCGCAAGCCGTGGCTCGATTGCTATGAAATCGGCGATCATGCGCATACCGAACACAGACAACCTGCGATTTGAAATTCACTCGACGCCTTCTCGCGGGCACACAAGCGTCCAGAAATGGTTCATTAGGGCTAGTCACCCGGTGGAGACTTCTAGGTGGACTCAGGCCATTGGACGAGCCATTGAATATGCGAAGACCGGACAGGGTCATAGCGAGAACGATTTCGGCAGATTGTCTAACTTTTCTAGTGGCGCTCCTATGACCCTTCACAACAGCCCGCATCTCTCTGGCAGCTTACGCGGCGATGCTGACTCCGTCGCAAGTTCGCACATTCAAACGGACGATGATGAGGGGAATAGTAGCCGGCTCCTTGACCCACACGGCTTACATCGGGAGAGGGAAGATAGCTTGGCAGAGCATGGAGACGAAGAGTCGTGGGACAAGAGCATGGAGCAGTTCGATGCGCAGGTGCCCCCACACGAGACTGTCTTTACACTCAACGCGTCTTCCGCTGGCGCTCAGCTCGACCTGACCTCGCAGCTCTTGACGAGCCTGCTTGCCCCGGGAAACTCGTCCGCCCGGACCGCCGAGCTGGAGAAAACGCTCAAGGAGAGTATGGCAACAGTGCAGTCGATGTTTGACGAGTTCGTCCACATTGCAAAGGAGCGCGACGAGTGGTGGCGGGCGCGGCTCGCTCGCGAGCAGAAGCGGCAAACAATGTGGGAGCAGAGCTTGCAATCAGTCGTAAAGGAGGGTGAGGCTCTCGAGCGCGAACTGCGTGAACAGGCTCGTGCACACCGCCGGAGCAGGACAGACGGGGCAAGCGAGACAAACCATGATACACTTCGTGGGCGGCCGTCTCTCCTTGTCCATTCGCCACCGGCTCTCCAGGAAGAGGGCGCAGATGCGCCTCTGGATAAGGCTGCCGCTGTTACTACCAGTCCCGTACCGCAAACATCTTCGCCAGTCGATGAGGTGGTCAGTTCCAACCTGTCGACCCCTACGCAGGATGGCCAAAAGCGGCGTCAGCTCTCGCTCAGCGCGTCAACGCTGCACAAACATAAGGTTGTCAAAGCCGCCGAATTTTCTCCGCCCCTGGTTGCAGCAACAATCACGCCGCAGGACGAGGCCGTCTTCGATGTAGACACAGATGAGGAAGACGAGTTTTTCGACGCAATCGAGTCCAACGCGTTACCGAACCTTGTCGTCAGCGAGGCGCTCACAACTCACCAGCTTCTGAAGCCAGCTGCCATCAACCTGGACCAGTACGATGGATACAAGGTACCGCGCAAGTCGTTGCCGATTACGAATGATGACCGGCCACCAACGAGTCTTTGGAGTGTGCTGAAACACAGCATCGGGAAGGACCTTACGAAGATCAGCTTCCCTGTGTTCTTCAACGAGCCTACGAGCATGCTGCAACGAATGGCGAGCTCTCCCTTTATGCCCGCTTGTTCTTCGGGGAACTAATACTCCACTTCAGGCGGAGGACATGGAGTTTTCAGAGTGTCGTGGGTATCCAGTGTGTTTCCGTGATTGGGCATGCTGACAATTCGCCTATCAGTCGATGCCGCTGCGCAAACGAGAGACCCCTACCTGCGTATCGCGTTCATTGGCGCCTTTGCCATGTCGAACTACTCGTCGACCATTGGCCGCATCGCCAAGCCGTTCAACCCCATGCTGGTGCGCACCACTTCCTCGTGCCCTGCCAAACACACTCGGTTCTGACGGCAGGCGTCTACTCAAGAGCGAGACATTTGAATATGTTAACCTTGAGAAGGAGTACCGGTACGTTTCCGAGCAGGTCAGCCACCACCCGCCCATTTCCGCGTGTTGGGCGGAGGCGCCGCGCTGGCATTACTACGGCGAGGTGCGAGATTTTCTTAATGCGTCTTGTCGCGCCTCAGCTCCTTGCGCTGATTGTCTTCCGGACAGATCGATGCACAAAACAAGTTCACGGGCAGGGCGTTTGAGATCAGGCCAACGGGTATTGCACATGCCAACCTCATCCTTCCCGCGGAGTGGGGCCCAGGTTATCCGAGTTACACCGACCGGTTGCAGGGTGACGAGCCGAAGGTAATCGAGCACTTCAGCTGGAAGAAGGTAACGACGTGCGTCTCTGGTTTCCTGCTGGGGCAACCGACGATCGACCACTGTACGTCCGCCGCCTCTTGCTTGTCCTCGTGATGGGCCTGCTCACCAATCCACGCTTCTCTTCCGCCGGGACATGCAGACGGCGAAATGACCGTGAGTGTTTCCGAGCTCCCTCTACCCCAAGGGACACGCCGCTGACGCCGGATCGGGCAGATCACGAACCACCGTACGAATGACACCTGCGTGCTGACCTTCAAGCCTCGCGGCTGGCGCGCCAAAGACGCCTTCGAGATCTCTGGCTATGTGGCGGACGCGTCTGGCGCGCTGCGCTATGAGATCGCGGGGCGATGGAACAGCCAGCTTGTTGCACGGGCCGTCGGCGTCGGCCAGGAAGCGTTGAGTCCGGACGTCGACGCGGGCGGGGAGTTTGTGCTCCTGTGGCGCAACAGCGTCAAGCCGCGCGCGCCCTTCAATCTAACGCCATTCGCGATCACGCTCAACAACTGCCCGGATGGCTTGCGGCCTTTCATCGCGCCGACGGACTGCCGGCTGCGGCCGGACCAGCGCGCGTTCGAGTGTGGGAAGTACGAGCGCGCGAACGAGCTGAAGGGTAAGCAGGAGGAGCACCAGCGCGCGATTAGGAAGGCGAGGGAGCGAGGTGAGCGTGCGGCGCATCGGCCGAGGTGGTTCGTGGCTGAGACGGAAGGGGATACGGGGGAGAGGGTATGGAACCCGATCAGGGTCGACGGAGAGGTCGAGTATTGGAAAGAGAGGGAGGGTGTGTGGGCAGAAGGCGGGAAGAAGGCATGGAAGGCTGTCGAGCAGATCTTTATCGAGGACGAGCCGTGAGTTGCGGGCGTCCTTTTGTCATTCAGATCCGGTGTGATGTGGTTGTGTTTCCGGACTATACAGAGTGGCAGGACAGGAATACGGTATAATGGCATAGTAGATATGAACATACAGCTTTTGTACACACATATACACATACAGGCGTACACGCATACAGTCCACGACACGATACGTTTCCTAGGATGACATATAAATAGCGAGAGGCTACAGCAGTCGCTATGACAGCTTAGTGTTTCACATAATCACAGCATTAATTGGTTTGTCCTCGCACACGCAGGGGACGCGCCTGAAACCTTCAGAGCTAGGGCCGGCCGGCGTCCCGGTGACGGCACTGCCGGCCCTGGCCTGGAGGACCAGGCTAGTTCTCCTGGAGGTCAGTCAGCCTCCCACTGCGATGCGGACAGTCGGATACGCACCACGTCAACACCGAGTCTCTTGAGGCCCGTCTTCGCAGCTTCGTTCTTCGCGGCCTTCTTGGTGTTTCCCCTGCCGGCGCCCCACTCCTGGCCTTCGACCATGGCTCTGGCAACCCAGACGGGGGTCGCCTTGGTTCCCTCGCCGACAGAGTCAGCGAAGACCCACTCGACGGCGCGGTTGGACTGCTGGAGGCGCTGGTTGAAGAGACCAAGATGGCCGATCATCGCCTGGGGCGGGAAGGGAGGCGAAGGGGGCGGCGAGGGCTGCTGCTGGCAGCTCTGAGAGCGGCCGTGGTTGGCTTGCGGGGGAAGAGGGACGCGTGTGTGGGGGCTGGCGGCGGCGGAGGAGAGAGGGACGGGGGGCAGGTGCGGAGCGAGTTCCGGGAGGCCGTGCTGGCCGCGGACGACACGGTACGCCTCTGTGACGTAGGGCCTGAAGAGTGCGCTGAGCCAGCGTGAGACTGCGTCGAGGCCCTGATCTTTGTAGAGCCCGCCGACATAGGACTGTATCGGCGTCTGTTCACGTACGCCTGACTAATGCACGCGCGACACTCACCTCGAACAGGTCAGCTGTGTGCACCACGCATGAGCATCGGGGGATTGGGCGGGGAGAAGAGAAAGGGAGACGTACCACGGACGTTCATGGAAGCTTTGAGGGTGATTGACTGGGACTGATGAAGGCGAAGCCTCTCAGGGAGCTTGTAGCGGAGGGCGACGGCAGCGATGGTCTGGTTGCCGACGATCATGGCGCGCATCTTGGTAGATGGCCCTACGCGGAGGTTGGGGTGCATCTCCTGGATAAGGTCAGTGACGACGAGGCCGAGGACCTGGTCGCCAAGGTGCTCGAGCATCTCATTGTCGGGGGCGGGATCGTTGGGCAGATCCTCGAATACGTGGGTGGGGCGGGCGAAGAGGGAGCGGTGGGTGAAGACGCGGTTGTGGATTTCGGGGTTGAGAATGGGCGGGAGCTCCGGGAGCTCGGCGGTCGGGGGCAAGACAATGGACATGGCGGCGTCGGCGTCGGCGTCGGCTATCGAACAATGGACTGGGATCTGAAAGTCGAGGATATTCGGACGAAAACTGGACGGACAACGGGGCCTAGGAGAGAACCTTGGAGAGAACAGAGGTCTGCATATCAATCTCGGAAGGCAGCGGGCGACGAGATTATATATACGGGCTCGCACAGACACCATCATGGCTTGCGCGCGCTGGTTAGAAGCTGTCCACATCATCAGCCCCGCCTTATTCGGGGCGCCCATCGACCTTCCCTCTTTCCTTCCTCCTCCCGAGCCCATCCACATGCAGTCCGCATTCCGTCTTGTCCGTCCGTCCCGCCCATCGTCCCGCCCGTTCCCCCTCGTCCCCGCTTCCTACCGGCGCCGGAACCGTGCTGTGCCAGTCTCCGACGCTTTTGTATCCTTTCGCAAGCAGCGCATTGCGCGGCACGGAGTTCGCGTTGATATATGATTCGACGTCCTGGAACGTCCATCCGAACAGCGGGTTAAGCTTCAGCAGCCCTGCTCCGTCGACCTCCAGCGGCTGCAGAGACGCCCGTGCTGCCCCTTGTGAAGCCCGCCGCCCGGTGATCACAGACTGCACCTTTAACTCGCCGTACGCGCGCTGCGCCGGCACGACCTACACCCGCGCACTTGAGCAGGCGCGCAAGCACGCGCGAGGGGGCAGGGAACCGCACCTTGACTGCGAAGTCATATGCCTCTTCGTCCCGCTCCCAGAACTTCTCCCCGTATAGCTTCTCGAAATCGCCCACCGTCTCGCATCCAAACGGCTTGTACACCTTCACGTCGATGCCGTACCGCCGCTTCACCTCCTCCACCAACTCGTACGTCTCGGGGAAGTGGTAAAGCGTGTCGATGAAGATGAGCGGCGGCGGGCTCGACGTCAGCTTTGTCAGCATGTCAAGCGCAACGAGGCCCGTCAGCCCGAACGCCGTCGTCTGGTGCAACCGCGGCAAATGGGTGAGCGACCAAGACAAGATCTGTTGCGGCGTAAGAGGACGCAGATGTGCGTTGATCCGCTCAAGGTCGTCGGCCGAGAGTGGCAGCGTCAGAGGCTCGGGGAAGTTCATCGCTCGCGGTGCTATGCCGTCCGTAAATCGGAGCAGAGGAAGTATAAAGTAGGTTGGCGAGGGTGATCGTGGATGTGCAGATAAAGCATTCCGAGCGGCGACCGCAAGATGAGAAAGCAGAGAGAAAAGACGGTCGTGATCATGACGTGCCGCGCGACACGTCCACGTGCGCCCGACGCGTCCACTCATCAATCATCCCCGCGTACGAATACATCCGAGAGCGAACCTAGAAGTCCTTCCAGTCGTCATCCCACCCATCCTTCGCTTTTGCAACCGGCGGACCCGAAGGCTTCGTCGCCGGCTGCGCACGCGACCCTTCGCCCGCAAAATCAGAGAACATGTCGTCCTCGTCGTCGTGATACAGCGCGCTCGTCTCGTCCGCCGGCCCGCCCTGCGCCACCCGCCCGTACCCTGCCCGTTCCCTACCACCGCCCATCAAACCCCCGACCCCTTCCGCAACGTCCACGCCAAACTGATTGCGCCCCCACTCGTTCGCGCTCGCGCCAGCCTGGCCAATTGTGCGCCCGGCACCCTGAACATAACCCCGGACGCTCGCTTGGAAGGCCGGGTCCTGGACGCGTTCCATACCCGGCTGGAGGACGTTATCGTTGATGGCCTTACCCGCACCGGCAACCGCACCGGCGAAGAGGGACCAGCCCTTGGAGAGCGCGGCCATCGGGTTCTCCTGTAGATCAGAGAACGTCGGCGCGTTGCGCGAGGACAGCCCAAAAGACGGGTGCCCGCCCGGCTGCGGCGACGGCGTGTTCCCGAAGCCGGTGTAGCGCCCGCCCTGGCTTGGCGGCAGGCTGTCCGGTCGCGCGGCGTTCGTGGACCCCAGGGACGCGAAGTAGGCTTCGTTAGCCGCCTTCTGGTCCGTTGGAGAGCCGAGGGGGCTTGCGGACGGTACGGGAGACGAAGAGCCGGTGCGGGAGATGGTGGAAGGGCCACGCGACGAGGCGGCGCCCGCGCGCGATTTGCGCAGGCCTTGGGCGGAGGACGGGCGGGAGCCAGGCGGGGAGGCGGCGTCGGGAGGCGGAGGTGAGGGCGTCCAGGGTTTGTCCTGGAGCGCAAAGTCAAGCTGGGAGTGAATGTGAGAGGCGGGAGCAATCGAGTGCAGTTGCTTGGATAGCGCACCTTTTCGCGGTACTGCGTCGCTGCCCAGCAGTGGTACTTGTCGTGTGCGGGCATGCCGGGCGCATAGCCGCCTTGCTCCGCCGGAGCGTAGGCGGCGAGGAAGTCATGGAAGGGGCCATTACCGCCGAGCTAGATAGCCGGCAAAGATGAGACGCTCTGCGAGGAGACGTGGGAGGGCGACGGACCTGCATACGGCGGATCTGGTCGTCGGACCATGTGTCCATCGAGACGGAACGGACGAAGCTGAAACGCGCATCGATCAAAGGACGGAAGAGACAGAGGAGTGGGAGGACACGCACGATATGTGGACACCGTAGCCGCGGTGCTGACCGGCGCACTGGAGACAGATAAAGACGGCGAAGCTGGGCGGGTCGTTCGTGGGAGGGGGGCAGTCGGGTGGGCGGGAAGAGACGTACCTGACGGAGGCCCATTGTGGATTCGGATTATTACAGTCTGCACAGACCTTGTTCTTCAGGTCTTCGCGGCGGATGAGGTCCTGGAGAGTGCGCCTTGCTGCCGCCTGGTCAGTCATGTACGGCTGTCGTCGTCGTTGGTGGTGGGAAGCAGCTTGAGAGCGCGCGTCTGTGAGAACGAAAGTCCCTCACCAGGTCAGCGTCCATCTCCCATCTCTGTCGACATTCTACTATCCTCTCAATCTTATCCTCTTCCGGACATTCCCTATCCTTCCTGCCGTCTTCTTCCTCCTGAGAGCACTTCAATCATTATCGCGGTAGTCCTCGGCGGCCTAGAAACACCAGTGCTCGGTACCGGCTGACAGGCCCGCGTTGGCTTTAAGCCTCAGCCATCATCTGAACAGTGTCCGACCCGCTATTTTGGGAACCGTCAGCGTCACATCCGCTCCTTCTACCGCCTCCTCCCTCGCCCTCCCACACGACGTGGGAACGACGCTCAGGCCCGTGAAAGCATACAAAACTCTCAAGTCCTCTTTCTTCCAGATCGTCCGCCCACCCAACGCCCGCCATGATTCAGAAGCTCAATGGTCCTCGCGGCAGCACCGCTGTCGCTCCCTACCAACCACCCTCCGCCGGCGACAACAAGGATGCTCAGTCCTGGGGCTCGTGGCGCGATGGCAAACATTACCGTCTCGAGGTCATCCAGCAGGTAAGCGCTTCGCATTCCGACCCGACGGCCTTCTCTTCATCTCACTTTCCGCTCTTTTTCTCCAGCCCATACGGGCCCGAATGTGTGGTGAGTCTTCCGTACTAGTCTGTTCCGATCTGTGGCGCTTGACGACGACGGTTCCGTTATGCAGGATTCGGAGACAAGGTCCGTACGCCGTCTTTCCCGAGATTTACAACTCGTCTTTACCGGTGCCGTTTCCAGGATCGACGACCCCTAGCACCAGCTACAGTAGCCAAGCTAGTAGTCCACGACGAACACGACAGTCCGATAGACGAGACGTATGTTTCACGCAATCTAACACGGGCGAGCCTGCTTCGCTCACGCCGCTCCGCTTTCGTCCTAGCGAGATAGACTATTCTTTCTTCGTGGTTACAGCAGACCTATGGTCTGGTGATGGCATAGCAGAACGCAACCTCGTCCTCCACCCGACTCCCTCCGACCGGCAGAACGCCGCCAACGCACACAAGCGAAGGCGTACTGGCGGGCCTCCGTCTGCCTCTGCCGACTCCAGCCAGACCGACAGAGCGGTAGGCCGCGATAACCCTCCCGGCCGCACAAAGCCTCCAAGGAGATCAGAAGACCACCGCGTACGTGTTTTTCGCTTCTTTGTGACACCGCAAGGGCCGTCTGCCAACGCACCGCACCGGACAGGCGTCATCCTTCGACCCGCTCACACTCTCCATCCCGACCCTTCCCACCCTTCCGTCCCTCGCACTTTCCCATCCCTATGAGGACTCTTTCCCGCCGCTTGATTCGTCGCCTTTGTCCTCGGCTTCCTACGTCTCCGCAGCCACCGCCTTCAGCTCCGCCGCCTGGTCCGCGTTCAACCTGCCCCCGCCCACGCCGTCCCTCTCCGACCCGCTCCCTGCTCCTCTGCCGCATCCTCCCCTCGAACGTGGCGAGCGCTGGCCCCTGTCCGCCGTGGACGACGCCGACGCGGGACCTTACCGCACGTGGAGCACAGACCCCGCCTACGGACCTCTCGGCCCGCTTACGCCTGCCCCCGTCTCGTCGCGCCGCCCGCCGAGCCCGTCTTATAGCCCGAAGGCCCCCGAACCTCCGCTGCGCTCTATCGAACTATCCGAGGCTCCCGCCGATGCTTGGCCGCCGCAGACTACACCTGCCTCCCCACCTTCGCCCGTCGACCCCAGCACACCCTCCGGCACGCATCCGCCGTCTGACCAATCGATGTATGCGCCGGCCTCGATCGCGCAGGCGCGCGGTGGTGCGCGGATGAAGCGCCCATTGCCTGGCCACGCCTATACGCGCACACTCGTCGGCCCGCTCGCCGCGAACGCCTGCAAGCTCTTCGACCAACACCGGAACCCGGGCGTGTTCTTCCTCTTCCAAGATCTCTCTGTCCGGACCGAGGGTGCGTACCCTGTTTATGTGCTGTGCCGCCGCCGATCGTTAGCGTACTGACTTCGGTGCCTGCTTGTCCCCGCTTGTCCTCGTATCGACTAACCACGACGCTACGCCCGTCCCTGCACCTGCCGGCCGTTTCGTCCGCCCGCCCTACAGGCAACTTTCGAATCCGGCTCCGGCTCATGAACATTGGCGCGTACGTCCACCCCTCTTCCCCATTCTCCCATCCGGGCTAACGCAACCGACGGGTCCCTAGCCCGCCAACGACTGCTGAGGGTCTCCCGGCCGTCCTAACGGGCTCTGCCCCGGTCCTCGCGCAGACGTTCACGGACGCTTTCGACGTCTACTCCGCCAAGCGCTTCCCCGGCGTGCCCGGTACGTCCTCCTTTGCCCTCCCCCTCCCGCCAGAATGGCGGGCTCCAAACCCCTATTCCACCGCGCCGTACCCTTTCCGTTCAGCGCCACTAACGAACGAGCGCGCGGTAGATACGACGGCGCTGTCGATCGCGTTTGGGAATCAGGGACAGAAGCTGCCTTTGGTAAGCGCGTCCCCTGGGTCTGGCGTGGGAGCGTCGCTGATCGTCGGTGCAGAGAAATAGGCACGGGTCGAGGAAGGACGGGAGGAGGCGGAGGGGGGATGGCTACGATTCGGACGACGACTCGGATTGAGCAGGTGCTAGGATGGGATGGGATTTGTTTTCGACCTGTCGGCGGCTGTCGCGCGCTTACACACATATACTGCGCACTTACCGTACCGTTTCTCCTACTGCGCCTCGGAGCGCTTTCGGCTCGCACGGCGCACGTACGCGCATACACAAACACTGCTAGAGAAGTGAAGGGCGGAGAAATTGCGTTGACTGCACGTGAACACTAAGTGATAACCAGTAGTATACTATGATGCGCATAGGATCAGAATCTCGTCCTCCTCGACCTCCGGTACCTCTTCCCTTCCACCCTCCTTCTTCGCCTCATCATAAACTGAAGCTGCGACACCGTGACCGGACACTCCCGCTCTATCGCCAACAGCAATTCGCGCGGGTCCGGGGGCTCAAAGTCGGGCGACTCGTCCACCTCTCCCTGCAAGGGCAGCACGACCTTTCCCTGCGAGATGTGCGTGAGCACAGCGGTGAGCACGCGCCGAACGCCGCTGTGCACGCGCCACTCGTTGAAGCCCGGCGCGATGCGCCGTAGAACTTCGAGCGGGTGCTCAAACACGCCCGGCTGCACCTGATCGGGCACCTTCGGCAGCAGGTGCGGGTGATTGCGCGCAATGCGCCGCGCGGCGAGCGCAGAGAAGAACCGACCGAGGCCAGTCAGCGAGTCCGGACGATTCGCAGCCTCAGCGGCCTCGAGCGGGTCGGGCTCGACGGCCGCGGCGTCGCGCGCGAAGGTGAGTGGCGAGTCCAGCGGCGGCTTGTACTCCTCCCCAGAGGTGCCGCGGATGATCGCGCGCGCGCGGGCCTGCGTGGGCAGGAGGACACGCTCGACGACGGAGAAGGCGCGGAAGACCTCGCCGGCGCGGATGAGGACGACGACGAGGTGGTTCCAGTTATGCGCGTCGAAGCCGGCGCCGGTCTCCTGCACGGTCGCCCACACCTTCGCGACCTCCGAATGGTGGCCCAGCCGCGAGAGCAGGTCCATGTAGATCGAAAGCAACGCGCGCAAGTACCCGGTCGGGCGCAGCCGTGGTCGCGGCGCGTCGGCGTCCAGCTGCGCGCCGTGTAAGAGCGTGCCGGTCTCGGACTCGCGCACGGCGAGCGCGAGCGAGCGCTCCCAAATGCGCCGCGCGCCGGCGAGATCCTGCGCGTTCCGGTACGCGTTGAGCTGGATGGCCGCGATGCCGAGCTCGTGCGCTCCGCCGGCCTTGACGACGGTGTCGTACAGCTCCTGCGCCTCTTGCGCGCGGCCCTCGCGCGCGAGCCGGTTCATGACGGGCGCGTGTACGGTCGCTAGTTCTCTCGCGGGCGAGCGCGTCTCCTCGTACCAGCTCTTGTCCTCCATGGACATGACGTCGTCGAGGTACCTGCGCGAGTGGGTGAGGCCGCCCCAAGACGTCGGGCGTGCCAGACGGTGGATGATCGCGTTGTACGTCGGCGTGGTTGGCTTGATGCCGAGCGCGAGCATCTCCTCGTACATCCTGCGCGCCTTGCTGCTCCTTCCAGCGCGCAAGTATCCCGAAATCATGATCGTCCGCGCGTAGACGGAGACTTCAAAGCCGGACGTGTCGTCACGCGCAAGCTCCTCAAGCCGTCTGTACAGGCCGAGCGCGACGTCCATGTAATGGTGGTCCGCTGCCGATTGGAGCGCGAGTGAGAACGTGTGCAGCGTCGGCTTGATGCCGAGCCCCTCCATGCGCCGAAGGATGTTGCGTACGCCGGAGAACGGCGCACCGCTGAGGACATACACCTTGATGAGCGTGTTGAACTCGTGGGCCTGCGGCCGATCCTGGTGCGAGGACTGGTTCATCATGTAGTCGAACACCCGGAGCGCGCCGATCCACGAGCCAGCCTCGACGTGCGCATCCATGAGCGCAGCATTCATCATCCTGTCCGGCTTGACACCGATTTCGAGGGCGCGGGTGTACAGCGCCTCGGCCGCGCGCGGGTCACGCCGCTGGCCGAGCGCGTGTATGACCGTCGTAAATACCTCCCTCGGCAGCTTGAAGCCGCGATCGATCATCTGGTCGAGGAGCACCGCGACGGACTTGAGCTCACGCTGGTTCACGAAGTGGCGGGCCATGATCGAGTACACAGCTCTGTCGGGCTCGATGCCGGCCTGGACCATGCGCTCGAGCCAATGCCGGATACCCTGGACTTTGTTCGTGCGCTCGTGCGCGAGGATGACCTCCGTATAGTGGTAGACCTCCGCTGTCAAGCTTCCGTCCCGGCCGAAATACCTCTCGAAGAGCTCTATGGCGCCGTTTACATCAGACCCCATGGCGTATGCGTGTAACATCTGCGCGATCCTCGGCTTGTTGACCCAGCCGTGCTCTTCGAGACGGCCAAAGAAATAGGCCGCGCGCTCGACGTTCCCTAGGGTAGCGTATAGCTTGAGGCCGGTGGAGTGATACGTGAACAGGATGGTACGAGATGACGGAGGGGACTGGGTGCGGCTGAGGTTCTCAAAGACCTGGATGGCAAGCTCGCGTGCGCGTGAGCGCAGCAGCGCGCGAGTGAGAGACAGCAGCTGGGTCGCGGGGAGGTGAATGCCCTGAACGTTGAGAGCGTCGAAGACGTTGAACGCATCGTGCGGCGAGCGCCTGGCGATGAAGAGGCTAACGAGGAGTGTGCCGGTGCGATAGCGAGCCTTGGTATCTCCTTCCCCCGCACGACCAGCGACGAACGCGTCGGGAAAAGCTATGCCGTCCACCATGGGATAGAGCGCCTCTCGGAGCGCCTGGCCGTTGGAAAGACGGATAACAGGGTTACAAACGAACTTGCCGATAGCAGGCCAGTGTGTGACGAGAAAAGACAGCACTGCTTCGGCGCCGTGGGCGATGGTAAGCATGCGGATATACGTGTCGAGCACCACAGATTCATCGGGGCAAGGGCCAAGTAACTTGAATCTGGAGGAAGTCTCTTTAGGATAGGTGGCGGGAAGAGAATCCTCGGCTTCTAGGTCGTACTCGGGGTCTTCAGTCTCAGCGTCGTCGGCAAGAACAGACTCGGAGTCTTCAGCCTCAGCACCATCGGCGAGAGCAGGATATTTTTCACCGTTGAGAGCTTTGAAGGACTCGATGCGCATGAAAAGCATCCGGCGGCTGGTCAGGGTCGCACCGTCGAAGTCCCGACCGAGAGCTTGCACGCGCGCCAGCAGCCGCAGCCAGGGCAAGTCCTGCTTGTCGTCTCTACTGGCGCGCACGCCATTGAGGAGATCGATCAGGCGGGCGGCCCACAGCTCGACGTGCTCTACACTCTCGGGACTTCGGGTCTGCGCGTCCTTGAGCAAACGCGTCGCGACGATATCGGCGAAGATGAGGACGTTGTCGACGAGCTTCGAGTCTACGAGACTGCCGTCCTGGCCGCTATCGTCGAAGAACGATCGTAGCGCATGCCAGGCTTCGCCCAGCGAGACGGTGCGCTCCTCTGCGGGTCGCTCACGTTCGTCAAAGAACTGGGCGAGGACGTGTTCTGCCTCGGTGGGTTCCACGTCGACAGAATCCCACTCTTCGAGGACATCGAGGGCCTGCAGCGGGGACGGCGGCGAGGGCACGACAGTATCGGTCTCTGCGGGAGCCGAGTCTTCGGGAGTCGCGTCTTCGGGCTGCGCGGGAGGGACGGTGTGCGAGTTGTAGCGGACCTGACACGGCACAAAGTTCGAAGGGAACCCGCGCGTTGCGTAGGGACTGAAGAGGCTGAGACCGGGGACGAGGGGGAGGAGGGATAAAAGTGGAAACCGAGGGAGACGGGGGGCGCGTATGCTGCCTTGCGGAGGCTGAGATGGCGGACGGCCTAGAAAAGCGAGATAGGTCGACCGGAACGGAAAATGCGAGAGGTATTCAAGAAAACGTACACCTGCTATCGTGTATCCAATGCGCGGCATTCGCCCACTCTCCGTCCTGCAAGGCGCGCTCCTTTCCCTTGGCACGTGCGAGGGACCAGAGGCGCAAGTCGGGGATGGTCGACGTGTGCATGGCGAGGCGTCGGGCGGCGTTGGAGACGAAGAAGAGGGCGGCGTTCGGGACGAAGAACGTGCTGAAAGGGCTGAAGACGGCGAGGACGGGCTCGACCATCGCTCTCGCCAGCTCAGCGCCGCCAACGGGGGGTCGGTCGGGGAAGAAGCCGACTTTTTTGCGCGCGGAGAAGAGGCTGCGCGGCACTCTGCCAGAGCAGTCGCGATGCAGTTCGTCAGGGCGCGCACTGGTACGATGGATATGCGAGGAAGGCTCAGACCTTGGTGCGCGCGGGCTCGGTGTTCGGCGGCCGGGAGACGGAGAGGACGAGACGCGCCTGGACGACGCGGTGCGAAAAATAGCCTGCGCTTCCCACGGCTGCGCCGAGTCATGGGATCTTTCGTCCTCAGCGCGAACGGCTTGCTTCACGCCATCCGACACACAATCGCCATGACCTCCAGGCGGCCTACGCCGCCTTACGAAACCATCGTGATATCAGACTTCCCGACGGAGGAGCCAGTAAGGCCTCTGATCCGCGCCAGCCTCGTATCGGCACTGACACCTCCTCCTCCACAAAAGTTCCTACGCGAACAGTGCTACAGAGTCCGCCGGGAGGTCTTCTGCGACGAACAGGGCTTCTCCGTGGACCTCGAAATAGACACGTAAGCCCCGCCCGGTCCCCCGCCACCCGCGCCCTCTCGCGAACATAAAACGCAGCATCGACCCGACGGCGACGCACGTCCTGCTGCGGCTCGCGACGGCCGAGCGCACGGCGGCGGGGACGCTGCGCATTTACCGCAGCGCGAGCGACGAGTACACGATCGGGCGCGTCGCGCTGCTCAAGACGTTCCGGGCGCACGGCCTCGGGCGCGCGCTCATGCGGGCGGCGCACGCGTGGATCGTGGCCGACGCGAGCGCCCGTGTGGAGCGCGGTGTGGCCGGGGATCTCCATCTGCATCTGCAGGCGTCCGCGAGCGGAGGGGCGCAAGAGCTAAAGGGCGCACAGGCAGAAGCGGCGCGCGTCATGGCTGCGGGGGCTGAAGAGGCCGTGTCTGGCGCGACGGTGTCGGTCAAACTCGGGTCGCAGGTGCCCAGGATGGGATTCTACGCCCGGTGAGAGCCGCACGTCCTTGTGCGTGACGCGCCTCGCCTCTCGCGCTCACACGCACCGTTTCGCCAGATTCGGCTACGCCCCTGAGGTGCGCGTCCTCCCACTTCTCCGTCCCGTTTGCCGACGCGCGCGCCCCTTGCTCCTCTCGGCGCCGTGCCTGCTCTCACGCACATTCTGACGCGTTCTATGACGCGCGCTCTCTTCCTCGCCGCAGGGCGAGCTCTATCTCGACGAAGGCGCCCCGCACATGTACATGCGCACCCACCTGCCGCTCGACACACAAAGCACGATAACCGCTGAATAATCAACCCCGCGCGCCGCAAAGCCCGCATCTTCACACCGAGCAAAGTCGGAAAGTGGGCTGGGCGACCAACGCTAACGAACAATACGACACGCCAGCCTTTTTCCGACTGCTTCATTTACGCCCGCCTGGGCCCCTGTCCGCCCTGCCTTCCATTCCCGTCCATCCGTCCCTTCGACCATATTATCATTAATTTGTCCCTGCCGACGAGCGACGCTTTACGCCCTCGCCCGCGTAATCGAATGTCAAACCCCGCGGGATCGCGTTTCCGTGTGCGAATGCGAATGCCGGATAAAGTGGTCGATTGAGCAAGCGTCCCTGATCCGTCCCTTTCCGTCGTGTACGTTCCTTAAACCGGTATTGCCTAGCCCGTGTGACGAACCCACACGAGAAGAGTCCGCACGCGAGATATATATCGAATAGAGGTGCTTGTACGATATGACGTCACGCAGCAGGACAGGCACGCGAGGCAAAAAAGCGGGGATAGGGGGACATAGGCAGGAGAGGGCGAGGGTATGAGCAGACGCGGACGGGGGACGGGCGGTCTAGCAATACAGTATTCACAGACGGACGCTGGTATCTCGAGATACGATATACAAGGTGTAGCAAAACGGGCGGAGGCTGGTCCGTGTCCGTCGTAAAACCAACAGAAATCGGGCGGCAAGCAGACGGAGGAGGGTCCGGCGGTCGTGAGGGATCGTTAAAAGCGCGCGCGCGCGCGCGGGCGGATCTACAGAACGTCCGTGTATATAGCGTCGGCGGGGGCGCCGAGCCGTAGCAATCGCATCGCATGCAGGGCCCCAGGCTAGATGGAACGGGGTGAGATCGATGCGGAGACTCGGCATAGGCACATGCGAGCGGTGGCCTAGCAGGAGGGAAAAAGAAAGAGACGGCATGGCGAGAACGGGGTGCGACGCCTCAGATCCTGCGCCGGCCGCCGCCGTCGCTCTCGCTCTCGCTGTCCGAGACGAGGGTGGGGCGCAGCATCGAGTGCACAAAGCCGCCGCCTTGGAGGACGCTGAAGGAGACGCCGGACGTGTGGCCCGTCGTCGCCTCGTCGTAGAGCTTCTTGGCGGCCTCGTACTCGAGCCGGTCGTGTTCGGCCTGGGCGAGGAACGGCTGCATTGTCTCACATCAGGCTCCGGCTCCGGTCAGAATGGCAAGGACGCACTCGCTTCTCCTCGTCGCTCATGGAGCGCCACTTCTGTGCGGCGAGGACGCTCTGGCGCGTCGTCTCCGTCTCGTCGCCAAAGACGTCGCGCACGCGGTCGGGGTCTGCGCGGATGGACTGGATAAAGTTGAAGTACGCGCTGAGGGGCTTCTTGGGGGCGTTGGGATCCTTGATGTTGCCCTTGCGCGACTTGCCGGCCTTGCGCTGGGCGGCGCGGAAGGAGTTTTCGCGCTTGATGTCGTCCGGGGAGAGCGACTGCATCCACTGGGCGTGCTCGCGCTCGCGGATGTCCTTGAGCTGCTGCGAGCGGCGTGCGTACGGCTGGGAGGGGGTGAGCAGGCAATGGGACAGAGGGACGGGGCGCACACCTCCTTCTCCTCGGGCGAAAGGCGGGCATACTCTGCGCCGGCCTCCTTTGCGGCCTGGGCGACGTTGAGCTTCCGATCGGACGTCGCCTGCTGCCTCTGGATCCAATCTGGGACGGAGCGTGTGAAAAAGCAGGTCGAGATGAACTGCGGAACCAAGACGCTGACCGGCGAACCAGAGCTGCCAGGTCGAAGGGGCGAGCTTCGGCGGACGAAGGTGGGAACGCTGCGGGGACGCGGGGGCTAGGGAGGGACCGTGAGGATGGCGGAAAGATAGGGGCGGGAAGGGGCGCGGGATGGGAAGAATGGAAGGCTTACGCGGCGAACGGTCATCGATGGGGGGCGCGTCGGTGTCGTCGGCCTTGCGCTTGCGCCGGACAGTCGCGTCGCGGTCGTCGGAGAGGCTGACGGATCCTGGGCGGCGCGAGACGGGGTCGGTGCTGTAGGCGCGGTTGAAGGGCGGCGTGTGGAAGTTGGAGGGCGCAGAGGCGGAGTGGAAGACGGCGGCGAGGGCGACGGAGGGCGTGCTGTGGCGGTGAGGCCGCTGGCGGACGGTGGCAAAGTTGTCGTCGAAGGAGGACGCGGTGGGCGGGGGCGCGGGGGCGTGCAGGAGCTGAGGGGCGGCGGAGTGCGGCTCGGAGGGCCACATGGGCGAAAAGGTGGAGGGCGAGGCGGAGTAGGACGGCTCGGACGAGGACTGGTCGGGGAAGGCGGTGGGGAAGGGAACGAGGCCGGCGAAGTCGAGCGAGGGCGAGTACGCGCCGAGCTTGTCAAAGGCGGGGTCGCCGAAGGAGAAGGCGGCGGCGGGGGCGGGCGGGATGGAGATGGGCGAGGTGGCGGCGGGCGAGAGATCGTCGACGAGCCAGGACGAGTAGTCGAGCAGGTGCGAGGGCGAGCGCGGCTCGGGCAGGGCCGGGAAGGCGTGGGGGCCGAAGGGGTGCGGCGGGGAGGACAGGTCGAGCTGGGAGCTGGTGGACGCGGGCGACGCCGAGAGCGCGGCGGGCGACGGCGGGGGGAAGGCGGGCAGGGCGTCGTCCCAGGGCGACAGCGCGCCCAGCTTGGGCGAGTCGAGGTCGATGCCAAAGAGCATCGACTCGGAGGGCATGTCGTCAAAGGGGAAGGGCGCGAGGACGGCGGGGGCGATGGTGGACGGGATGGCGGCCGGTCGTTGTGGGCGACGGCGCGGGTGGGCAGGCGCGAGGGAGTGCATGGAAGGGACGACGGTGCGGGCTGAGGCAGCTCTGCGGACGGCCTTAAATACCTGCATTGGAGTCACGACCAGAGCATCCAACCCAGCCTGCTGGCGCGTCCGTCCCGACCCCTCCGCCTTCCCACGCCCCTTTCGTAGCACGCCCCCCGCCGGCCCCTCCTCCTCCGGTCCACGCCGTCCCAGAGACCTCATTTCCGCCGACCGGTCTCCCGCCCACACGTGACCCCCTCCACCTCCGCATCCCGACCATCTGCCTCGTCTCGCTTCGTTCTCTCTCCGCCCGCACACAACCAGTCAGTCTCTTCTGTCTTTATGTTCTCCCACTCACGCCTCTCCACAGTGTCCGCCCCTTTCCGCCAGTGCGTCCGCGCTCAATCCTCGTCCCGACATCCCCCGCCTGACCGTCCGTCCTTCTCTTCGCAGGGACATGCCCCCTCCGGGCGGCTTCGCCCACGTCCAATACAAGCGCAACCTCTCCCTCCGTGGGCCCAGCGGCGTCCTCATCCTCGGCGTCACCTGCCTCGTCTCCGCCTTTGGCTTCTACCGCCTTGGCCAGGGAAACCTTGAACAGAGGTACGCGCGCCCCCACCCCCTCGCCGATCGCAGAAACCCGGCGAGCACTCCGGCTTCGCTCCCGCCTCCCGACTCCCCCATCGGGCTGCCCGTGCCTCGTCATCCCTTCGCTTATCAGCCGACCCATCCCCCCCGCGCCAGCCCAGCGGGCTCGTCGGCGCACTCGCTCCGGCCCAGACTCAGGGGCTCTACCTCTTGACGCGCATCCCCTCTGACCTTCTTTACCCCCCCAGGGAACTCGCCCGCGAAAAGGCCTGGTCGCGCATCCACCTCGTCCCCCTCCTCCTCGCAGAGGGCGACCGCGACGCCTATCGCCGTCAGAAGGCCATCGACGCCCGCGAGGCCGCCATCATGAACGACGTCCCCGGCTGGCAGCCCGGCCAGAGCGTCTACCACAACCCAAAGTACCGTTCCGGCCACTGGGTCCTCCCCTTGTGACACACGTGTCATCCTCGACCGGCCTCAATTACTCTCCGTGAGCGAGCTTTGCACATTCATCCAAATCCGGTATATCCAGTCGTGAATCCGATGTGTCCGTTACCGAAACCTGTTATCGGCGTAGAGTCTGTCGCCGAAGAGAAAATGGAAGCTGCGCGTGACGGGTCCGTGAATATGCATCGCAAGGGAGAGAAGTGACTTTGCGTGAGTCAGAATGTCAGTGTACGAGCCGCGTCCAGTATGGACGCCGATGTACCGCATGCGGTACGGCGTGCTGTATGGCCTGTAGCCTGCCTGTGATTGACGTACGATGGGTGGGAATATCGCCAAATCCCATCAATCAAAGCGTGGCCCCGCTTGTTCCCTCCCGCCCTCTTGTCGCTCTCCATGTCTGCCCACCCTTCGCCCGGGCCTTCCCAGGCCCAGCCTGCCTCTACCCGCAAATTCGCCCTCGGTCTCCAGCAGGGCGCCGCCGAAGAAAAGTACAGGACCAAAACGAAGACCCTCCGGAAGAAAATCCGAGAGATCGAGGCGGTGAGTCGCTACGGGGGCGGCTGCCACAGCTTCAGAAGCTTATACATGACACCGGCTCCAGGAGAACGACAAGGTGTACGCAAAGACGCTGCAGGCGAAACGGAACATCCAGCGGCTGCGTATCGAGCGCGCGTGAGTTCTGCCTGCCTGTGCCTCGCCCGTTCTAACCGCGACCCACAGCATCCTGTACGAGCGCCTCGCCGCGCTCCC